>OZ038386.1:72909316-72966225 GCA_964036045.1 Eutreptiella sp. 'Long Island Sound 2002'
GGCGCCTGGCTGGAGGTCATCGAGGGGGGAAATTAAAGTCCCCCCCGATCAGGGGCTGCGGCGCTGCCCCATGCCGCGCTGCATAGTCCAGGGCCTGCTGCCAAAAGGCCCGATTCAGCGCCGGCTGGCCCGACACGCCGTACGCCGCTTGGGCATGGAGGACCGTCGCCCCCATGCCGAGGCCCACCAGCACGTGGCACCACCTGGTGGAGTGCCAGAGGGCGGTCGCCAGCGAGTCCTCTCCCTCCTTCGCCGGCGGCATGACCTGCCGCGCCGGCAGGCCCTGTCGCACGAGGACCGCTGTGCCGCCTGGGGGGCAGTCCCAAATGCCCCCGCCCCGCGACTCCAATGGGGCGCCCCAGAAGGACTGCCAGCCGGCTTCGCGGGCCAGACGCGCCATGACTGACTGGCCTGTGGCTGTCAGTCTGGTTTCCCCAAGCAGCACCACATCAGCCTCCCACGCGAAGACTGTGTGGCAGTGGGGCCGCAGCGCAGTGACGTTCGAAACAGCCACCCGCAGCGGCCCCGGATGGGGGTGCACGTCGCCGCACCGCGCCAGCCGCGCCCGTCCGCGCACGCTGCAGCGCGAGCGCGCACCGCGCCCTGACCGCAACAGATGTGGAGAGAGGGGGGGGGGGGGGGTGCCCTGCCGGCCCCTGACAGCTCGCGTCGGCGGTGCCGTCGCCGGGAGCCAACACGCGGGCGGGCCGGCCGGCGCGCCCCGGAAACAGGAGGTTAGGCCCCCATACAATGGGCCGGTTAGTGGTGCTGGCGCCGGTGCCAGACCTGGGCAGGGGGGAGGGTGGGCCTGCCAAGACTGGACCCACTCAGGCCTGGGGGGGGGGGCAATCTGCGTAAAAAGCAGAGGCAACACCGCCAAGGCCAAGACCGCCACCATTTGCCGGCACCACGCCGACCGAACCGCCAGAGGGAGTAATTGGAGGGTCAGGACTAAGAAGGCTACAAGAAGTCTTCGTCCTCCTCCTCCAGTTCTGCCGCAGACCCTGCGGCCTCGCCATCCATGGCGACATCGTCCTCAGCGGCGGCCCCCGCGGCCGCCATGTCAACGTCGTCCATTTCTGGCTGCACCGGCTGCGGCGCCGACGAAGTGGCCGGCGGGGAGTCGACCGCTGGGGGCTGGCCCGCCGCCGGGACGCGCACCATGCGGTCGCGGGGTCCCACAGGGACATACGGCGCCGCCTGATTGCGGCGCACGATCCGCTCCCAGACGCGGTCTGGGACACGGGAGTCCACGGATGGGAGAAATATACCCGCCCAATCCATGGGCACTCCCTCCAACAGCAGGTCGAAGACCGGGCGCTCCAGGGTAGTGCTGGCGAGCTGAGTGCATCGCCGCACCCGAATTGGCACCCGGTCTCCAAAGACTTCCGCGGCCGCGCGCCGCAGCTGTGCGTAATCATCCGTGGACAGCGCCACGGCCGCGGGGTAACCCCGAATGCGCACCGAAGTGAGCCGCTCCGGCACCGGCGCGCCCAATACGCGGGCGGCCGCCGCCGCGACGTCAGGGTCCGACGGCCCTGGGCCCCATACTCGGACGCCGATGCGCCCCGCAGAGCCCCCCTCCACTAGGCCCGCGAAGTGGCCGGAGAAGGCCTCATCCGCGGCCAATTCCTTCCATGCCTCCGGCAGGGGGCCGCGGCGCTCTGGTGGCCGCTCTAAGCGAATAATATGGGCCGGGTGAGGGTAATCCTCACCGGACGTGACCCAGGGGCGGTACAGCACCCCGCGCACGCGGCCGCTGGCGCGTAGGACCACCGGGATGAGGTCCACAGGGAGGTCCAGCGACGCCTCCACCCAATCCCCATGGCGGCCCACGTTCATGGGCGGGCGCTGGGGCAGTTGGGGCAGCAGGGGACTGAGATGCCGCCATGCCTCCTCTAGGCCAAATCGCCGGATGTGCAGCCGGTCGACATCTGCGTCCGCCAGGGCCACCGGGTCTAGCATGCAGACCACACGCGCGGTGGCCGGCTGGTCATCCGCCAGGGGGGGCGGGTCTACGCCCGGCAGGTCCTCAGGCTGGCCGTCATGGTCCCCGTCAGGGCGCGTCCAGGACACCTGGAGGACATGGCCCAGCGGCGCCGGGTCAACCACCGCAGGGTCGGCGGTTTCCCAGGGGAGGCGTTCCGTACGCACCCTGCACTGCAGGGCGACCCTCGGGATCCGCAGGCTGTCGCGGGAGCGGCGCAGCGATTGCAGCAGGGTAGCCGCAGTGGGGGAGGCGCGGCCGCCCCCGTGAACCTGCACAACCGCAGTGACGGTGCCCGCATCCTCATGCGCGGTAAACACCGCGGAGGCAGCGAGGTGGGCCTCGTGGATGGTGCAGCCCACCAGGACCACGCAGCGCATGGCGTCTGCCCGTTTCGGCTTGCGCCATTCTGCCGGGTGCCGGCCCGGCGTGACCTGCACCGGGCCCCAGGCCCGTAGCGTCTCCTGGTCGGCGCCCTGGTAGAGGCGCCGGGGCTGGACCGCAGTGGCATCGGGCAGGAGTGCCTGCAGGGTCGCCACAGTGGGCTGGATCGCCTGGGGGCCCGCCTTCTGCCGTCCAGGCGCTGCCACCACCTGCACGCGGGCACGGTTGGCGGTTCCCGAAGGGCGGGCCGCCGCAGCCGCGTAACCCCTGGGAGACCCCTGAGACGGGCCCCGCTGGGCGTTGCTGCGCCCCTGCGAGGACGGCTGGGGGTTTTGGGCCTCCAGCTGCTGGACGTACCGGCGAATGGTGAAGGAGTTGAGGTTGACAACTCCTTCTTCATACTTCACGTCCTCTTTGGCCCAGTAGGGCCGCGTCGCTGCCAGCGGGTGCGGCGGGAAACACTCAGGGGCTGCAATCCCCGAAGGCCCGATGCAGCGGCACCCAGCTTGGTGCATGAGATGGCGGCGCGCGTCGCCAGAGCCCTCCCAGTAGCAGGCAGGCGAGGGGGAGACCTGGCGCTTCTGGCCGCGCTGCCGTCCAGCCAGTACCCAGCCACCGGGGGCCGGATTCGGCCGCGGCTGCGACCGCGGGGCCGCTGGGGCGGCAGCCGGCGCAGGAGCGCGCGGGGCAGCCGCAGCAGCCCGCCGGAGCTTGGCAGGCGCGCCCGCAGGCTCGCCACGTGCCGCCGCCAGCTCCTGCTTCAGCAGCACGATGGTCTCGTGCAGCGCCGCGACTTGGCGCTGCAGTGCCGCGACGGTCGCGGCTTCGGCGGTGGGCGGTGCAGCCGGTGCTGACGCCACGCCTCGCGGCCCACGAGAGCGAGAGCGCCCGGCCCGTGCAGCAGGGGCGGCAGCTGCAGCGTGCGGCGCCTGCTGGCCGGCACCTCCCGCCTGTTGGGCAAGAAAGGGGGCAAGCGCTGCCCCCAGTGCAGCCAGGACTTCTGGCTGCTGCAGCACCGCCGCGATCTGGGCGGCAGTGTGCACTCCGTCCGCGCTCATCGCTCGCACAGCGGATGGCGGCACACGCGCAGCGCGCAGCGCAGGTTGAGGTCGCCCCCGTGAAGAGGGCGCCGAAGGGGATGAAGATGTGCCCAGCGGCACCCAGAAATTGGTCGCCCCGGAGCACGGGGCTGCCGAAGCCCGAGCGAGCTGCCACAGGGGCAGGCGGTCGGGTGAGCGAAGGCGGTCTGACGCCCTGGTCCCGAAGGCGCAGGGCCCGCCACGCGACGCTCAGCAGCAGCAAGCAGGCGGAGTGCACGTCGCGGGCTCCGCGTGCAACTCGTCGCCGTGCGCACTGTGCGAGCACAGGGAACAGCAGAGGTGGGGCTCAGTAATAACAGTGCAGCCTCGGGTAGGCGCACCACACAGCACCTGAAAAACACACAAAGAGGGTCTAAAACATGCTTTACATAGCATATTTCATCATTGTACGTGGTCACAATATCAAAAATTGTTTTTGCAAAAAATTCCATTTTTGACCTGTAGAGGGTGGAAAACTGCTCAAGCAGTTTGTGCACACCCCAAATGCCATTGAACCACCTACAAACAGCAATTTTACACACCCAAATAGTGTCAAAAACACATAAGGAGGGGCTAAAACATGCTTTACATAGGATATTTGATCATTTTGGATGGTCAAAGTATGAAAAAAAATCAGTTTCGGAAATTTCCATTTTTGAAGGCAATAGAATTTCCCATCAGTGTGTTTGGGGCCTGGGACCAAGATCCTGGTCACTGGGAAGCTGTGTTGTTGAAAAACCACATGCAATGCAACAGGTAGTTCTGTTCCAGTCATCGCTTTTTTTCGCCGCATTTTCCCGCATTTTTCCCGCATTTTTTCCGAACTTTTCCGCATTTTTTCATTTTCCGTTTCACCGCTTCCCCCCCCCCCCTGTTTTAACCAATCGGCAAACCTATCGGCACCGTATAAACCACCGTGTAAACCAATCGGCAACGTACAATGATGAAATATGCTATGTAAAGCATGTTTTAGACCCTCTTTGTGTGTTTTCCACCCTATTTGGGTGTGGGGGGGGGGATACCAAGGGGTCTAGGGCACACAACCTGCTTATGCAGTTTTGCGGCCTCGGCAGCTCAAAAATGGAAATTTCCCAAACTGATTTTTTTCATACTTTGACCATCCAAAATGATCAAATATCTTATGTAAAGCATGTTTTAGACCCTTTTCATGTGTTTTTCACCCTATTTGGGTGTTGGGGGGGGGGTACCAAGGGGTCTAGGGCACACAACCTGCTCATTCAGTTTTGCGGCCTCGGCAGCTCAAAAATGGAAATTTCCCAAACTGATTCTTTTGATACTTTGACCATCCAAAATGATCAAATATCCTATGTAAAGCATGTTTTGGCCCCTCTAGAATGTGTTTTTCACCGTATTTGGGTGTGTGGGGGGGGGGGGGTTACCAAGGGGTCTAGGGCACACCACCTGCTTATGCAGTTTTCCGGCCTCGGTAGCTCAAAAATGGAAATTTCCGAAACTGATTTTTTTCATACTTTGACCATCCAAAATGATCAAATATCCTATGTAAAGCATGTTTTAGCCCCTCCTTATGTGTTTTTGACACTATTTGGGTTTTTGGGGGGGGGGGTACCAAGGGGTTTGGGGCACAACCTGCTTATGAAGTATTCTCGCCTCTCGCACCTCTCCCCTCTTCGAGGTGCCTTGCCGAAGGCAATGGAATTTCCCATCAGTGTGTTTGGGGCCTGGGACCAAGATTCTGGTCACTGGGAAGCTGTGTTGTTGAAAAACCACATGCAATGCAACAGGTAGTTCTGTTCCGGTCATCGCTTTTTTTCGCCGCATTTTCCCGCATTTTTCCGCATTTTTTCCGAACTTTTCCGCATTTTTTCATTTTCCGTTTCACCGCTTCCCCCCCCCCCCCCTGTTTTAACCAATCGGCAACCCCAGGGAGGGGGGGTTGCCCAGCCAGACCCACCCACCCACCCAACCCTCCCTCCCCCCTTAAAAGGAGCCCTGCATGCGGGTTAAGGTTAGGGCTCGGGCTAGGGCAGGGTTATGGTTATGGTCACCGAGCTCCACTTTCCTGTTTGTACCTCATTTGTCGTTGAAGTCTCCTAGACCATGTTCCTTCCCCCACCAGCTCGGTCCCAATATTCAATCCTGGTTAGGGCTGCTTCAGGGCAATGCGGCACATGTCAGCACCAGTCACAATAAAAGGCATGCAGTGCATGCATGCATGCATCATAGACGTTGCAGTGTTGGGCCATCATGCATCACATTCCCATCCAGTGCGTTCGGCACCATACGTCCTGTAATGCCTGAGGCTGGTCATTTTCTAGAACTCAAGGTGGGCCGAAGGCTCCCAGGGTTGGGGAGGGGAGGGGGGTTGCGTATGGCAACCCAGGGGTCGCTCCCCCCGTGGATCTACTGCGTGCCCTCTGTGTGCTGTTCTGTGCTGTTCTGCACTTTCCATTTGGTCCAACTGCTCACCTGGTGGCTGCCAAACCTAAACCCAAAGCAGCCCCCATGTAGCCGTCAATGACAGCCTTCTTGAAACCCAGGTCAGGAGACTGCGAGCACACAAGATTCGACCTGAATTGCTCTCTGCCCCGCTTTTGCTTGTTTCCACAGAGAGGTCTGGATGGGCTATATTCCTACTTTGGCTGCCTGCTCTTGTTAGAGGGCCGGTTTATACCCCCCTCTCCCAAAATCCATTACCACCTCAGCACCCGGTCTGATCTTTTGTTGTGATCTGGTCATGCATTGCTGTTGGATACGCAAGCAGGCAATAGTGGAGGGAGGCAGGTTGGTCAAGGGACTTCGACTGTGGGTGACAGCCTTTGAACTGTGAACGTCCTGTGTGTGCCCTATGCTTTGTGCGTCCTGTATGTGCATTGTGCGTGCTCCCTGCATGCATTCATCAATTGTGCACGCCCCACCCAGGCCCTTTGCGCCGTGCGTGGGCCCTTTGCATGTCCTGTGCATGTGGGTGCTGTACCTTGTGTGCGTGCCTGCATGACATGCGCCTGCTCCGTGCGCGTCTGCGTGCTTTTTGTGTGTGCATCCATCCATGATGCTGTGGTATGTACGCATTGTGCATTCCATGGGTATTTCGTTCCTGCCCACTGGGGTTATATCTGAGGATGCAGAGCCCACGGGCAAGCGCCATGTCCCCTGGATGGGGCAAAAGTCTCCTCCCTGGTTCTGAGGCATGGGCTAATTTTGCTGTTACTATTATTTTGAGCCGTGGCATGCACTGCAACCTCCCGCACAGTACCCATAGCACTCATCAGGGCCAACATCATGGATGGTTTTCGGGAGACAATTCGACACAAACACGATGGCCATTTCTGATTTTTCCCCCGTCCTTAGCATTGGGAACCCCCGAGAAGGCAGGGGTGATGTAGCCATTGTGCCCACTTGTGGGTCATTTCGGATTTTTCCCCCGTGCTAGGCATTGGGGATCCCCAAGAAGGCAGGGGTGATGTAGCCACTGTGCCCACTTGTGGGCCATTTCTGATTTTCTCCCCGTGCTGGGCATTGGGGATCCCCGAGAAGGCAGGGGTGATGTTGCCACTGTGCCCACTTGTGGGCCCGTTCTGATTTTCTCCCCGTATGGGGCATTGGGGAGCCCCGAGAAGGCAGGGGTGATGTAGCCGGTGTGCCCACGTGTGGGCCCTTTCTGATTTTCTCCCCGTGCGAGGCATTGGGGATCCCCGAGAAGGCAGGGGTGATGTAGCCACTGTGCCCACTTGTGTGCTATTTCTGATTTTCTCCCCTTACTGGGCATTGGGGATCCCCGAGAAAGCACGGGTGATGTAGCCATTGTGCCCACACGTGGGCCATTTCTGATTTACTCCCCGTGCTAGGCATTGGGGACCCCCGAGAAGGCATGGGTGATGTAGCCACTGTGCCCACCTGTGTGCTCTTTCTGATTTTATCCCCTTACTGGGCATTGGGGATCCCCGGGAAGGCACGGGTGATGTAGCCATTGTGCCCACTTGTGGGCCCTTTCTGATTTTCTCCCCGTGCTAGGCATCGGGGACACCTGAGACAGCACGGGTGATGTAGCCACTGTCCCCACATGTGGGACATTTCTGATTTTCTCTCTGTGCTGGGCATTGGGGATCCCCGAGAAGGCACGGGTGATGTAGCCACTGTGCCCACTTGTGGGCCATTTCTGATTTTTTCCTCGTGCTGATCATTGGGGATCCCCGAGAAAGCAAGGGTGATGTAGCCACTGTGCCCACGTGTGGGCCATTTCTGCTTTTCTCCCCGTGCTAGGAATTGGGGACACCCAAAAAGGCACGGGTGATGTAGCCACTGTGCCCACATGTGTGCTATTTCTGATTTTCTCCCTGTGGTGGGCATTGGGGACCCCCTAGAAAGCACGGGTGATGTAGCCATTGTTCCCAGTTGTGGGCCATTTCTGATTTTCTCCTCGTGCTAAGCATCGGGGACCCCCAAGAAGGTAGGGTGATGTACCCACCATGCCTACATGCGGGCCATTTCTTATTTTCTCCCCGTGCTCAGCATCGGGGAGCCCCGAGAAGGCAGGGGTGATGTAGTCAGTGTGCCCACATGTGGGCCATTTCTGATTTTCTCCTCGTGCTCCGCATTGGGGACCCCCGAGAAGGCAGGGGTGATGCAGCCACTGTGCCTAGTTGTGGGCCATTTCTGATTTTCTCCCCGTGCTGGGCATTGGGGAGCCCCGAGAAGGCAGGGGTGATGGAGCCATTGTTCCCAATTGTGGGCCCTTTCTGATTTTCTCCCCGTGCTGGGCATTGGGGACCCCCGAGAAGGCACGGGTGATGTAGCCACTTTCCCCACATGTGGGCCATTTCTGATTTTCTCCCCATGCTGGGCATTGGGGATCCCGGAGAAGACAGGGGTGATATAGCCACTGTGCCCACTTGTGGGCCATTTCTGATTTTCTCCCCATGCTGGGCATTGGGAACCCACGAGAAGGTAGAGGTGATGTAGCCACTGTGCCCACTTGTGGGCCATTTCTGATTTTCTCCCCGTGCTAGGCATTGGGGATCCCCGAGAAGGCAGGGGTGATGTAGCCACTTTCCCCACATGTGGGCCATTTCTCAGTTTCTCCCTTTGCTGGGCATTGGGGATCCCCGAGAAGGCAGGGGTGATGTAGCCACTGTGCCTAGTTGTGGGCCATTTCTGATTTTCTCCCCGTGCTGGGCATTGGGGATCCCCGAGAAGGCAGGGGTGATGGAGGCATTGTTCCCAATTGTGGGCCCTTTCTGATTTTCTCCCCGTGCTAGGCATTGTGTTCCCCCGAGAAGGCACGGGTGATGTAGCCACTGTGCCCCCTTGTGGGCCATTTCTGATTTTCTCCCCGTGGTGCGCATTGGGGAACCCACGAGAAGGTAGAGGTGATGTGGCCACCGTGCCTAGTTGTGGGCCATTTCTGATTTTCTCCCCGTGCTGGGCATTGGGAACCCACGAGAAGACAGGCGTGATGTTGCCACTGTGCCCACTTGTGGGCCATTTCTGATTTTTTCCCCGTGCTAGGCATTGGGGATCCCGGAGAAGGCAGGGGTGATGTAGCCACTTTCCCCACATGTGGGCCATTTCTCAGTTTCTCCCTTTGCTGGGCATTGGGGATCCCCGGGAAGACAGGCATGATGTAGCCACTGTGCCCACTTGTGGGCTATTTCTGATTTTCTCCCCATGCTGGGCATTGGGAACCCACGAGAAGGCAGAGGTGATGTAGCCACTGTGCCCACTTGTGGGCCATTTCTGATTTTCTCCCCGTGCTGGGCATTGGGGATCCCCGAGAAGACAGGGGTGATGTAGCCACTGTGCCCACCTGTGGGCCATTTCTCAGTTTCTCCCTTTGCCAGGCATTGGGGATCCCCGAGAAGACAGGCGTGATGTAGCCACTGTGCCCACTTGTGGGCCATTTCTGATTTTCTCCCCATGCTGGGCATTGGGAACCCACGAGAAGGTAGAGGTGATGTAGCCACTGTGCCCACTTGTGGGCCATTTCTGATTTTCTCCCCGTGCTAGGCATTGGGGATCCCGGAGAAGGCAGGGGTGATGTGGCCACTTTCCCCACATCTGGGCCATTTCTCAGTTTCTCCCTTTGCTGGGCATCGGGGATCCCCGAGAAGACAGGCGTGATGTAGCCACTGTGCCCACTTGTGGGCCATTTCTGATTTTCTCCCCGTGCTAGGCATTGGGGATCCCCGAGAAGACAGGGGTGATGTAGCCATTGTGCCCACTTGTGGGCCATATCTCAGTTTCTCTCTTTGCTCGGCATTGGGGATCCCCGAGAAGACAGGCGTGATGTAGCCACTGTGCCCACTTGTGGGCTATTTCTGATTTTGTCCCCATGCTGGGCATTGGGAACCCACGAGAAGGTAGAGGTGATGCAGCCACTGTGCCCACTTGTGGGCCATTTCTGATTTTCTCCCCGTGCTAGGCATTGGGGATCCCCGAGAAGACAGGCGTGATGTAGCCACCGTGCCCACTTGTGGGCTGTTTCTGATTTTCTCCCCATGCTGGGCATTGGGAACCCACGAGAAGGCAGAGGTGATGTAGCCACTGTGCCCACTTGTGGGCCATTTCTGATTTTCTCCCCGTGCTGGCATTGGGGATCCCTGAGAAGACAGGGGTGATGTAGCCACTGTGCCCACTTGTGGGCCATTTCTGATTTTCTCCCTTTGCTGGGCATTGGGGATCCCCGAGAAAACAGGGGTGATGTAGCCACTGTGCCCACTTGTGGGCTATTTCTGATTTTCTCCCCATGCTGGGCATTGGGAACCCACGAGAAGGTAAAGGTGATGTAGCCACTGTGCCCACTTGTGGGCCCTTTCTGATTTTCTCCCCGTGCTAGGCATAGGGGATCCCGGAGAAGGCAGGCGTGATGTAGCCACTTTCCCCACATGTGGGCCATTTCTCAGTTTCTCCCCGTGCTAGGCATTGGGGATCCCCGAGAAGACAGGCGTGGTGTAGCCACTGTGCCCACTTGTGGGCTATTTCTGATTTTCTCCCCATGCTGGGCATTGGGAACGTAGGAGAAGGTAGAGGTGATGTAGCCACTGTGCCCACTTGTGGGCCCTTTCTGACTTTCTCCCCGTGCTAGGCATTGGGGATCCCGGAGAAGGCAGGGGTGATGTAGCCACTTTCCCCACATGTGGGCCATTTCTCAGTTTCTCCCTTTGCTGGGCATTGGGGATCCCCGAGAAGACAGGCGTGATGTAGCCACTGTGCCCACTTGTGGGCCATTTCTGATTTTCTCCCCATGCTGGGCATTGGGAACCCACGAGAAGGCAAAGGTGATGTAGCCACTGTGCCCACTTGTGGGCCATTTCTCATTTTCTCCCCGTGCTGGGCATTGGGGATCCCCGAGAAGACAGGCGTGATGTAGCCACTGTGCCCACTTGTGGGCCATTTCTTAGTTTCTCCCTTTGCTAGGCATTGGGGATCCCCGAGAAGACAGGGGTGATGTAGCCACTGTGCCCACTTGTGGGCCATTTCTGATTTTCTCCCCATGCTGGGCATTGGGAACCCACGAGAAGGTAGAGGTGATGTAGCCACTGTGCCCACTTGTGGGCCATTTCTGATTTTCTCCCCGTGCTAGGCATTGGGGATCCCGGAGAAGGCAGGGGTGATGTAGCCACTTTCCCCACATGTGGGCCATTTCTCAATTTCTCCCTTTGCTGGGCATTGGGGATCCCCGAGAAGACAGGCGTGATGTAGCCACTGTGCCCACTTGTGGGCTATTTCTGATTTTCTCCCCATGCTGGGCATTGGGAACCCACGAGAAGGTAGAGGTGATGTAGCCAATGTACCCACTTGTGGGCCATTTCTGATTTTCTCCCCGTGCTGGGCATTGGGGATCCCCGAGAAGACAGGGGTGATGTAGCCACTGTGCCCACCTGTGGGCCATTTCTCAGTTTCTCCCTTTGCTGGGCATTGGGGATCCCCGAGAAGACAGGCGTGATGTAGCCACTGTGCCTATTTGTGGGCCATTTCTGATTTTCTCCCCATGCTGGGCATTGGGAACCCACGAGAAGGCAGAGGTGATGTAGCCACTGTGCCCACTTGTGGGCCATTTCTGATTTTCTCCCCGTGCTGGGCATTGGGGATCCCCGAGAAGACAGGGGTGATGTAGCCACTTTCCCCACTTGTGGGCCATTTCTGATTTTCTCCCTTTGCTGGGCATTGGGGATCCCCGAGAAGACAGGCGTGGTGTAGCCACTGTGCCCACTTGTGGGCTATTTCTGATTTTCTCCCCATGCTGGGCATTGGGAACCCACGAGAAGGTAGAGGTGATGTAGCCACTGTGCCCACTTGTGGGCCCTTTCTGATTTTCTCCCCGTGCTAGGCATTGGGGATCCCGGAGAAGGCAGGGGTGATGTAGCCACTTTCCCCACATGTGGGCCATTTCTCAGTTTCTCCCCGTGCTAGGCATCGGGGATCCCCGAGAAGACAGGGGTGCTGTTGCCACTGTGCCCATTTGTGGGCTCTTTCTGATTTTCTCCCCGTGCTAGGCATTGGGGATCCCGGAGAAGGCAGGGGTGATGTAGCCACTTTCCCCACATGTGGGCCATTTGTCAGTTTCTCCCTTTGCTGGGCATTGGGGATCCCCGAGAAGACAGGCGTGATGTAGCCATTGTGCCCACTTGTGGGCTATTTCTGATTTTCTCCCCATGCTGGGCATTGGGAACCCACGAGAAGGCAGAGGTGATGTAGCCACTGTGCCCACTTGTGGGCCATTTCTGATTTTCTCCCCGTGCTGGGCATTGGGGATCCCCGAGAAGACAGGGGTGATGTAGCCACTGTGCCCACTTGTGGGCCATTTCTGATTTTCTCCCTTTGCTGGGCATTGGGGATCCCCGAGAAGACAGGCGTGATGTAGCCACTGTGCCCACTTGTGGGCCATTTCTGATTTTCTCCCCATGCTGGGCATTGGGAACCCACGAGAAGGTAGAGGTGATGTAGCCACTGTGCCCATTTGTGGGCCATTTCTGATTTTCTCCCCGTGCTAGGCATTGGGGATCCCCGAGAAGGCAGGGGTGATGTAGCCACTTTCCCCACATGTGGGCCATTTCTTAGTTTCTCCCTTTGGTGGACATCGGGGATCCCCGAGAAGACAGGCGTGATGTAGCCAATGTGCCCACTTGTGGGCCATTTCTGATTTTCTCCCCATGCTGGGCATTGGGAACCCACGAGAAGGTAGAGGTGATGTAGCCACTGTGCCCACTTGTGGGCCATTTCTGATTTTCTCCCCGTGCTGGGCATTGGGGATCCCCGAGAAGACAGGCGTGATGTAGCCACTGTGCCCACTTGTGGGCCATTTCTGATTTTCTCCCCATGCTGGGCATTGGGAACCCACGAGAAGGTAGAGGTGATGTAGCCACTGTGCCCACTTGTGGGCCATTTCTGATTTTCTCCCCGTGCTAGGCATTGGGGATCCCCGAGAAGGCAGGGGTGATGTAGCCACTTTCCCCACATGTGGGCCATTTCTCAGTTTCTCCCTTTGCTGGGCATTGGGGATCCCCGACAACACAGGGGTGATGTAGCCACTGTGCCCACTTGTGGGCTATTTCTCAGTTTCTCCCTTTGCTGGGCATTGGGGATCCCCGAGAAGACAGGGGTGATGTAGCCACTGTGCCCACTTGTGGGCCATTTCTGATTTTCTCCCCATGCTGGGCATTGGGAACCCACGAGAAGGTAGAGGTGATGTAGCCACTGTGCCCACTTGTGGGCCATTTCTGATTTTCTCCCCGTGCTAGGCATTGGGGATCCCGGAGAAGGCAGGGGTGATGTAGCCACTTTCCCCACATGTGGGCCATTTCTCAGTTTCTCCCCGTGCTAGGCATCGGGGATCCCCGAGAAGACAGGCGTGATGTAGCCACTGTGCCCACTTGTGGGCCATTTCTGATTTTCTCCCCATGCTGGGCATTGGGAACGCACGAGAGAGCAGAGGTGATGTAGCCGCTTTCCCCACATGTGGGCCATTTCTCAGTTTCTCCCTTTGCTAGGCATTGGGGATCCCCGAGAAGGCTGGCGTAATGTAGCCACTGTGCCCACTTGTGGGCTATTTCTGATTTTCTCCCCGTGCTGGGCATTGGGGATCCCCGAGAAGACAGGCGTGCTGTTGCCACTGTGCCCACTTGTGGGCCCTTTCTGAGTTTCTCCCCGTGCTAGGCATTGGGGATCCCGGAGAAGGCAGGGGTGATGTAGCCACTTTCCCCACATGTGGGCCATTTCTCAGTTTCTCCCTTTGCTGGGCATTGGGGATCCCCGAGAAGACAGGCGTGATGTAGCCACTGTGCCCACTTGTGGGCTATTTCTGATTTTCTCCCCATGCTGGGCATTGGGAACCCACGAGAAGGCAGAGGTGATGTAGCCACTGTGCCCACTTGTGGGCCATTTCTGATTTTCTCCCCGTGCTGGGCATTGGGGATCCCGGAGAAGACAGGGGTGATGTAGCCACTGTGCCCACATGTGGGCCATTTCTGATTTTCTCCCTTTGCTGGGCATTGGGGATCCCCGGGAAGACAGGCGTGATGTAGCCACTGTGCCCACTTGTGGGCTATTTCTGATTTTCTCCCCATGCTGGGCATTGGGAACCCACGAGAAGGTAGAGGTGATGTAGCCACTGTGCCCACTTGTGGGCCATTTCTGATTTTCTCCCCGTGCTAGGCATTGGGGATCCCCGAGAAGGCAGGGGTGATGTAGCCACTTTCCCCACATGTGGGCCATTTCTCAGTTTCTCCTTTTGGTGGACATCGGGGATCCCCGAGAAGACAGGCGTGATGTAGCCACTGTGCCCACTTGTGGGCCATTTCTGATTTTCTCCCCGTGCTGGGCATTGGGGATCCCCGAGAAGACAGGGGTGATGTAGCCACTGTGCCCACTTGTGGGCCATTTCTGATTTTCTCCCCATGCTGGGCATTGGGAACCCACGAAAAGGTAGAGGTGATGTAGCCACTGTGCCCACTTGTGGGCCATTTCTGATTTTCTCCCCGTGCTAGGCATTGGGGATCCCGGAGAAGGCAGGGGTGATGTAGCCACCTTCCCCACATGTGGGCCATTTCCCAGTTTCTCCCTTTGCTGGGCATTGGGGATCCCCGACAACACAGGGGTGATGTAGCCACTGTGCCCACTTGTGGGCTATTTCTCAGTTTCTCCCTTTGCTGGGCATTGGGGATCCCCGAGAAGACAGGGGTGATGTAGCCACTGTGCCCACTTGTGGGCCATTTCTGATTTTCTCCCCATGCTGGGCATTGGGAACCCACGAGAAGGTAGAGGTGATGTAGCCACTGTGCCCACTTGTGGGCCATTTCTGATTTTCTCCCCGTGCTAGGCATTGGGGATCCCGGAGAAGGCAGGGGTGATGTAGCCACTTTCCCCACATGTGGGCCATTTCTCAGTTTCTTCCTTTGCTGGGCATTGGGGATCCCCGAGAAGACAGGCGTGATGTAGCCACTGTGCCCACTTGTGGGCTATTTCTGATTTTCTCCCCGTGCTGGGCATTGGGAACCCACGAGAAGGTAGAGGTGATGTAGCCACTGTGCCCACTTGTGGGCCATTTCTGATTTTCTCCCCGTGCTAGGCATTGGGGATCCCGGAGAAGGCAGGGGTGATGTAGCCACTTTCCCCACATGTGGGCCATTTCTCAGTTTCTCCCTTTGCTCGGCATTGGGGATCCCCGAGAAGACAGGGGTGATGTAGCCACTGTGCCCACTTGTGGGCTATTTCTGATTTTCTCCCCATGCCGGGCATTGGGAACCCACGAGAAGGTAGAGGTGATGTAGCCACTGTGCCCACTTGTGGGCCCTTTCTGATTTTCTCCCCGTGCTAGGCATTGGGGATTCCGGAGAAGGCAGGGGTGATGTAGCCACTTTCCCCACATGTGGGCCATTTCTCAGTTTCTCCCCGTGCTAGGCATCGGGGATCCCCGAGAAGACAGGCGTGATGTAGCCACTGTGCCCACTTGTGGGCTATTTCTGATTTTCTCCCCATGCTGGGCATTGGGAACGTAGGAGAAGGCAGAGGTGATGTAGCCACTGTGCCCACTTGTGGGCCATTTCTCAGTTTCTGCCTTTGCTAGGCATTGGGGATCCCCGAGAAGGCAGGCGTAATGTAGCCACTGTGCCCACTTGTGGGCTATTTCTGATTTTCTCCCCGTGCTGGGCATTGGGGATCCCCGAGAAGACAGGCGTGCGGTTGCCACTGTGCCCACTTGTGGGCTCTTTCTGATTTTCTCCCCGTGCTAGGCATTGGGGATCCCGGAGAAGGCAGGGGTGATGTAGCCACTTTCCCCACATGTGGGCCATTTCTCAGTTTCTCCCTTTGCTGGGCATCGGGGATCCCCGAGAAGACAGGCGTGATGTAGCCACTGTGCCCACTTGTGGGCCATTTCTGATTTTCTCCCCATGCTGGGCATTGGGAACCCACGAGAAGGTAGAGGTGATGTAGCCACTGTGCCCACTTGTGGGCCATTTCTTATTTTCTCCCCGTGCTGGGCATTGGGGATCCCCGAGAAGACAGGGGTGATGTAGCCACTGTGCCCACTTGTGGGCCATTTCTGATTTTCTCCCCGTGCTAGGCATTGGGGATCCCGGAGAAGGCAGGGGTGATGTAGCCACTTTCCCCACATGTGGGCCATTTCTCAGTTTCTCCCTTTGCTGGGCATTGGGGATCCCTGACAAGACAGGGGTGATGTAGCCACTGTGCCCACTTGTGGGCTATTTCTCAGTTTATCCCTTTGCTGGGCATTGGGGATCCCCGAGAAGACAGGCGTGATGTAGCCACTGTGCCCACTTGTGGGCTATTTCTGATTTTCTCCCCATGCTGGGCATTGGGAACCCACGAGAAGGTAGAGGTGATGTAGCCACTTTGCCCACTTGTGGGCCCTTTCTGATTTTCTCCCCGTGCTAGGCATTGGGGATCCCCGAGAAGGCAGGGGTGATGTAGCCACTTTCCCCACATGTGGGCCATTTCTCAGTTTCTCCCCGTGCTAGGCGTCGGGCATCCCCGAGAAGACAGGCGTGATGTAGCCACTGTGCCAACTTGTGGGCTATTTCTGATTTTCTCCCCATGCTGGGCATTGGGAACGCAGGAGAAGGCAGAGGTGATGTAGCCACTGTGCCCACTTGTGGGCCATTTCTGATTTTCTCCCTTTGCTAGGCATTGGGGATCCCCGAGAAGGCAGGCGTGATGTAGCCACTGTGCCCACTTGTGGGCTATTTCTGATTTTCTCCCCGTGCTGGGCATTGGGGATCCCCGAGAAGACAGGCGTGCTGTTGCCACTGTGCCACCTGTGGGCCATTTCTGATTTTCTCCCCGTGCTGGGCATTGGGGATCCCGGAGAAGGCAGGGGTGATGTAGCCACTTTCCCCACATGTGGGCCATTTCTCAGTTTCTCCCTTTGCTGGGCATCTGGGATCCCCGAGAAGACAGGCGTGATGTAGCCACTGTGCCCACTTGTGGGCCATTTCTGATTTTCTCCCCATGCTGGGCATTGGGAACCCACGAGAAGGCAGAGGTGATGTAGCCACTGTGCCCACTTGTGGGCTATTTCTGATTTTCTCCCCGTGCTGGGCATTGGGGATCCCCGAGAAGACAGGCGTGCTGTTGCCACTGTGCCCACTTGTGGGCCATTTCTGATTTTCTCCCCGTGCTAGGCATTGGGGATCCCGGAGAAGGCAGGGGTGATGTAGCCACTTTCCCCACATGTGGGCCATTTCTGATTTTCTCCCCGTGCTGGGCATTGGGGATCCCGGAGAAGGCAGGGGTATTGTAGCCACTTTCCCCACATGTGGGCCATTTCTCAGTTTCTCCCTTTGCTGGGCATCGGGGATCCCCGAGAAGACAGGCGTGATGTAGCCACTGTGCCCACTTGTGGGCCATTTCTGATTTTCTCCCCATGCTGGGCATTGGGAACCCACGAGAAGGCAGAGGTGATGTAGCCACTGTGCCCACTTGTGGGCTCTTTCTGATTTTCTCCCCGTGCTGGGCATTGGGGATCCCCGAGAAGACAGGGGTGATGTAGCCACTGTGCCCACTCATGGGCCATTTCTGATTTTCTCCCCGTGCTAGGCATTGGGGATCCCGGAGAAGGCAGGGGTGATGTAGCCACTTTCCCCACATGTGGGCCATTTCTCAGTTTCTCCCTTTGCTGGGCATTGGGGATCCCCGAGAAGACAGGCGTGATGTAGCCACTGTGCCCACTTGTGGGCTATTTCTCAGTTTCTCCCTTTGCTGGGCATTGGGGATCCCCGAGAAGACAGGGGTGATGTAGCCACTGTGCCCACTTGTGGGCCATTTCTGATTTTCTCCCCATGCTGGGCATTGGGAACCCACGAGAAGGTAGAGGTGATGTAGCCACTGTGCCCACTTGTGGGCCATTTCTGATTTTCTCCCCGTGCTAGGCATTGGGGATCCCCGAGAAGGCAGGGGTGATGTAGCCACTTTCCCCACATATGGGCCATTTCTCAGTTTCTCCCTTTGCTGGGCATCGGGGATCCCCGAGAAGACAGGCGTGATGTAGCCACTGTGCCCACTTGTGGGCCATTTCTGATTTTCTCCCCATGCTGGGCATTGGGAACCCACGAGAAGGTAGAGGTGATGTAGCCACTGTGCCCACTTGTGGGCCATTTCTGATTTTCTCCCCGTGCTAGGCATTGGGGATCCCCGAGAAGACAGGGGTGATGTAGCCACTGTGCCCACTTGTGGTCCCTTTCTGATTTTCTCCCCGTGCTAGGCATTGGGGATCCCGGAGAAGGGAGGGGTGATGTAGCCACTTTCCCCACATGTGGGCCATTTCTCAGTTTCTCCCTTTGCTGGGCATTGGGGATCTCACGGTGCTTGTCACCGTTGGTTTACCTCTACCTCTTCCCCTTCCAAGCAGTGTGTTTTTTCTTTCTCTTTTTTGTACCATGAACCTTTTCACCCCCAACAAGTCAGCCAGCCCCCCGAAGGATTCGGACAATCGCGGCGTAGAGCCGTTGGTTGGGCCGTCCCCTTCTTCGCAGACGAATTCCGACCTGGAGGCCTTGGTCCGGCAACAAGCAGCAGAGTTGGAGGGCCTTCGCAGAAGGCTCGAGAAGGCGGAACTGGCCTCGCCCAAGACGCCACGGCTCACCGCGGAGGCCTTGGCGGAGTTCCGTGGCCGTGAACGACTGGCCGGGTGGATGAAGCAGACCGCGGAGTCCCTGGAGCAGTACGTGCAGCAGGTACCCAGAGCGGACATGGAGGGCAACGAGGACCAGGGGAGGTCCTGGCGAACCGTGTCTGGGACACCCTGTGGGACAGCCACAAGGCGTATGAAGGACGACAACGAGCCCGCGAAGACGCCGAGTCCGCCGAGGGCCGGCAGCTGGATGCCCTCCAGTGGTCTCAGGCCTCCGCCCACCCGGCGGATTCTTTTCGGTGGCGAGGGGTTAGGTTCGTGCGTGAGGGCGGAGTCCTCAAGTGGGTCAATGCATCGGGACGGAAAGTCCCCGTGTCCGCCCCGGCGCCAGGGGAATGCCGCCGTTGCAAGGCCCACAGCCCTGAGACCGCTGCCCCTAAGCACTGGCACTTTCAGTGCCCACACTGGGCCTGACTGGACGACCCTGCCAGGGGTGGGGGGGGCGGTCAGCGGGCGGCCTTCTGCTCGCGGGCCGTGCCCGCGGCGGTTGCCCCGGAGGTTGCGTCCGGGTTTGTTGCCAGCTTTGCAGGCCTGGCGTCCGCTTGGGAACGGCTGGCGAAGTCGGATGAGCGGTCCTACCCCCGGGTGGCGGCCATGCATTCTTGGAAGCAGCGCACAAGGCAGCGGTATGGGTCGGCTATTCACCAACTAGCGGAGTTCGAGGCATGCATCCCGACCAAAGCCCTACCACAAGTCCTCTCCCTCTGCATGGCGGAGCGTGCAGCAGACGGCCACTCCGCATCCGGGCTGCGAGGGCTTGCGTCTGCCGTGCGAGCAGCGGAGGATTTGGCCTTGGTCCCCCGGGTTGTGGCGGCCCTCCACTGGCGTATTGCCAAGTCGGGACGAGGCCCAGGCCCACAGGCGTACGTGTCACCCCGAGCCCTCGTGCACATCTGGAATGCGGCCACCGCGCCGGACGACAGGGCGGTCGCGGCGCTGGCGGCCCTGTCGTGGACGATGTGGCTCCGGGTTGGGGAGGCCGCCTCCATCAGGTACTGTGACCTCGGCCGTAAGGAGGGCCTCTGGTTCTACAGCACCAAGGTTGGGGAGCCCGGATGGGTCTGTCGGCCAGCAGCGGCTTATGCAAGGTCCTGGATGGAGTTCCTCCGGGTCTACTGCAAAGCTAAGGGAAAGCGGCCTGACGAGCCCGTTTTCGAAGGGGGGGGGCCCTTCCTCGAGGACGCCATCAGCCACCTGCTCCGCGACACCAAGTGGGCTGATGCCCGCTGGCATGCTCTCAGAAGAGGAGGTTCCGCGGCATGCTGGGTGCGCAAACCCGCCACCCAGTACTTCCTCTTCTGGGGGCGGTGGGCTGGCTTGCGTACAGCCATGGGTTACGCCCTGGGGTTTCGAGATCCGGAGGTTGTGGGTGACCTGGTGTTGCCGCATGTTGGCGAGGCTGTGGGCCTGGGCCCGCGCGGTACGGTTCTACCTGCGGCTCTGTGGGGTTTGGCTATGTACGACCTCTCGCGGTTTACGGAGCCTCCAATGGAACCGCCGCACCCGAGCCCACCGCCTCTTCTTGTGCGTGATGGCGGTAGTCTGGTGGAGGACGTCCCGGGCGAGCAGGGCATCGCCGACGCTGTCGTTGACGACCCCCAGTCGTGCACATCCCCGGCCGTCCCGGGGCCTCTATCAGAGCCACGACCAACCTCCCCTTCCCCGCCCTGCACCCAGTCCGCCTCTCCTGAGCTGCCCCCTGAGGTCATCGTCCTGTCCGATTCTGACTCGGATGAGGATGTTGGAGATGGGTCGGGAGTTCGTAGGGTTATGGAGTGTGTGCCAAATATGGGGAGCGTTACTGCTCCGGCAGATGCCTTCAGGGTTGGAGCGCCCGGCCCTGGGGGGGTGGAGTCCCGTAAGCGACCCCGGGAACCGGGGCCACGACGGCAGCCGCACGCGCCCCCCCCCCCCCTGTCCGGCAGTACCGTGTGCCTTCCCCGTCCCGGGTGGGTGGCCCCGATCCGGTTGTCCCGGCAGTTCGGCAGCAGCGCCTTGTGCCCAAGAGGCGGATTCCTGAAGTTACGGAGTGCCCGCCCCGTAAACGACCCGCGGTTGGTCATGGTCTTGCCCCCGGTCGGGGGGTTTCCGCCGCCACGGGTGGGAGCGGGGGGGGGGGCTCTGGCGCCCGGTCTTCGTGATGTGCCCAGGCCACCCACGGGGTCCGTGGGGGGGGAGGAGCCCTCGGCGCATCAGCGTTTGGGCGCCGTGGCTGTCGGCTGCGAAGCGTCTAATGCCGCGCCCTCCGCCCCCCGCCCGGGCCTCGGGTGGTGGCACGGCTAGGCTGTGGGCGGTGCGCAAGTTGGTCGACGGTGGTGGGCGGTGGTCTTGGCGGTGGCGGTTGGCAGTGGCCGGGGAGCGACCGTCGGAGCAAGCGGTGGAGGTGGGGCAACCCCCGAGGGGGGTGGGGGCCTCGTATGCCTGGCGACCGCCGGGGGAGACGTCCACGACAGTGGAAGAGTTGCGGACGCAAGGGACAGTAGTCTTGGCGCGGGCAGAGGGTCTGGGTGGAGGGGGGGGGGGGTCGGTGGAGGCCCTCCCCCCTGGCCTACCTGAGCCGGACTTCCCTAGGGACGGAAGCGATACGCCGGCTGTCCCGCGGTTCCTGGTGGCACTGCCCCTGTACGCACGGGTGCTTGCCCTGTTGTCGGGGTCTGCATGCTGGCTACAGCGCAAACTGTCGGCGCCGGGCCCTTTACTCATGCAGCGGATTGAGTTGTTTGTAGATAGGCTTTTCCGGGTGGCGGAGGACTTCGCCCTGGTGTCCGCACTGGATGTGATTTGTCTGGCGCTGTGCGAGTTTGCCGAAGCGGCGTGGGAGGCACTACTTCACTTGAATACGTTGCCCAAGCCGTCGCTCGCGGCGGTGGTCCCAGAAGGGGTCCAGCGCGGGCTGGGGGCCGTGGGGTCATACCCGATTCCGGGTGATTTGTGGAGGGAAGTTGTCCCAGCCGACTTTTTGGAGGCTGCGGAGGCTTACGACGTTGAGGAGGATCCCCAGGGTGGGGCGGGTAGGGTGTCCGGTTTGGTCGGTCAGTTCTTTTCCGCTGTAGGGGATCTGGGCATTTTCAGAGAGCTCCCTGCAGGTACTGCGCCGTCGGTTTTTCCGTTCATTATCCCTAAGTCATCCCGTAAGGTCAGCCTTATACTGTCTTGCGTAGGGTTAAATGAACGGTCTCCGGATCCCCCCCATTTTGCTTTGCCCTCCTGGGAGGGCATTTGCCGGCTGTTGAACCAGACACCGCCCGATCAGCAGCTGTATGCCACGCATATTGACTTGACCAACGCTTTCTGGAGTTTTATCCCGCCGGAAGGCGTGGACAAGGCTTTCCGGGCTAGGGTGCGGCCGGGGGGACCAGTGGTGGGGGCGACGCGATTGCCTTTTGGCTGGAAGTTTTCGCCATACCTGTGCCTGCGGATCCTGGGGGACTTGTTGAGAAGGCTCGTCCCCCAAGGCGTGGAATTGCTGCATTACTTGGACGACTTCGTCCTGGTCTCAACCGATCGTCCCATGCTACACGGCACCACCCAAGAGTGTGTGCGTGTGTTGGTTGCAAATAAGTTTATCGTTTCCGATAAGTCCACTTTGGATCCGGTGCAGCATCTGTTTGTGCTGGGAAAATTTTTGGACTTACAGCGCCGTATGATTTACAGCCACAGGCGCGCGTGGTTGCAGATTTTGGCAGCGTGGTTCCGGTTGGCGGTGTCCCCCATGCCAGGGCCCAAGCTGATGGAGAAGTTGCTGGGCTTCATCTAATGGCACATCCGGCCGCTGTTAACCTCCGCGCCCTTGCTAGCGGGCGCGTATTGTTGGGTCCGGTGGGGAGACCATGATAGGAACGTGCCTGTAAAGATCCTGCATGCTTTGGCCTCTGCCTTGTGCTTGTGTGCTGAGCCTTATAGGGCCTTGCCGTGGGAGAGGGCGCGACAGTTTATTTCGCTCTCCCATTCTCCTGTGCCTGAACTTTTTCAACGCTTGCGACCATGGTGCTGGTGCGTCGACGCGGCGTGGGACTTGTTTTTCGTATAGGGTGGGGGGGTTTTCGCCGCAGGTGGGTGCCCGAGCTTGGGTGGTGCCTGTGGCACGTCATACGCAACAGACAGCGGAGCTGGCAGGGTTGTGCTGGGGTGTGCGGATGGCCTTGCGTTTGCAGTGGGATTGTGTGTTGTTGGTGACGGACAGTGAGGTGGCGTCGGCACAGCTTGTTCAACTGAAGGCGTCCACGTGGTTGAAAATTCAACATGCAATGTTACGTTCGGTGTCACGCCGGTTATGTGCTTCCAGACTGCAGGTTTACGTCGTATGGTGTCCGTCCCATTTGCAGCCCGGTGACCCGCTGAGTAGGGTTCCGTCCGATTTTCACGGCCGCCTTGCTCGGGCGGAAGTGGCATCCCAGGTTCGGTGGGGAAACTTGCTGCGCTCGCTGCACCAGTGCAGGTTCGTGGGAGCCGTGGTCCTGTAATTTTATGACGGGTTAGCTCTACCCCTGTGTTGTGTGCTGTAGCGTTTTTGTGCGGGTATGCCTCGGCGAAACCGGCGCCACCGGCGCCCGCGCCGCCACCGGGGAGGCGTCCGACATCGCCGCTCGGCTGCGGCGCTGGAGAGGCGGCACCTGCGGGCGCAGCGCCAGGCGCAGTACGTGCTGGCCCGCCGTCTGGCGCGTCGGTCTGTTCGCAGGGTGTGGCTGGGGACCCAGGCACGCCTCATCTTCGACCGGCCCTGCCCACTCGCGGAGGCGCCGGACTTGCTGCGCGACGCCGTGGCGGACTTGGCGTCCCGGCTTGGTGGAACGGCGCACCAGATGTTCACTGCCGCGGGGAGTGCCGAGGTCAAGGACGCGGCGGGCCGGCACTTGTGCCGCCACAGATGGCGCATAAGGCTGGGAGGGCGCGAATTGGCCTCGTCCCTTTCTGCGCATAAACAAATGGGCGGTAACCGCCCTTATTTGTGGGTCCAGGGGAACATGTTGTTGGTGCGCCGGGTGGCATATATGTTTAAGGCTTTAGACTGAGGGGAGTTCGCCAGTGGCGCGGGGTGCCGTGGCTATCCGCTGCGTGGCGCCTTGCGCCATGTGGGTGAGCTATGGGGCTGTACAGTACGGTGGTTGAGATGCGGTGAGGTGTGCCTGAGCCGGTTTTCAGTGGGGACCCAGTTTTGGGTATGCGACGGTCGGGGGGATCCAGT
Organism: Eutreptiella sp. 'Long Island Sound 2002'; assembly: GCA_964036045.1. Classification (NCBI taxonomy): domain Eukaryota; phylum Euglenozoa; class Euglenophyceae; order Eutreptiales; family Eutreptiaceae; genus Eutreptiella; species Eutreptiella sp. 'Long Island Sound 2002'. The sequence goes on from OZ038386.1 coordinate 72,933,079, forward strand.
GATGTTTCTTATTCAGGGTATCACCCGCCCCACGACAGCCTGAGCCCTGACAGTGGTGTTGTTTTCACGTGTATCCCCTCGCGCGGATCCTGTCCACCCAGCCCCTCCCATTAAGAAGCATTTCTGTGTGCGGCGACGTGGTGCTGGCGCTTTTACTGAGGAAAGGTAAACCACGAGATGTCTGTCTGCCAGAATTGCTCTTTGCTTGTTGCCTGTGGTAAACTCACGGTGCTTGTCACCGTTGGTTTACCTCTACCTCTTCCCCTTTCAAGCAGTGTGTTTTTACTTTCTGCCCACCCACCCACCCACTTGTGGTGGAAGGCGGGCTGGTCGTGTCCCGACCTTGGTGGTGCCCCTGCGCCTGCGCCAGAGTTGGAGGGCTGCCAACCAGCAGCCGTGTGCCGAAGAGCTGAGTGCTTATGGTGGCCTATGGCCCACCTTACTCGTGGCAGCAGCAGTGCGCTTCGCATCCGTGTCCAGCATCGAGGGGAGGGAGGGGTCCAAGCCAGACAGAGGGTTTGGTAGGTCCAGCACCGGACACGGCGTGTGTTGTGTAGCACGTGAGTCACTGCCACGAGATGTCTGTCTGCCAGAATTGCTCTTTGCTTGTTGCCTGTGGTAAACCCCGACAAGACAGGGGTGATGTAGCCACTGTGCCCACATGTGTGCTATTTCTGGTTTTCTCCCTTTGCTGGGCATCGGGGATCCCTGAGAAGGCAGGGGTGATGTGGGCCCACTTGTGGGCCATTTCTGATTTTCTCCCTGTGGTGGGCATTGGGGACCCCCTAGAAACCAGGGGTGATGTAGCCATTGTTCCCAGTTGTGGGCCATTTCTGATTTTCTCCTCATGCTAAGCATCGGGGACCCCCAAGAAGGCAGGGTGATGTACCCACCATGCCTACATGCGGGCCATTTCTTATTTTCCCCCTGTGCTCAGCATCGGGGAGCCCCGAGAAGGCAGGGGTGATGTAGCCAGTGTGCCCACATGTGGGCCATTTCTGATTTTCTCCTCGTGCTCCGCATTGGGGACCCCGGAGAAGGCAGGGGTGATGTAGCCACTGTGCCTAGTTGTGGGCCATTTCTGATTTTCTCCCCGTGCTGGGCATTGGGGATCCCGGAGAAGGCAGGGGTGATGGAGCCATTGTTCCCAATTGTGGGCCCTTCCTGATTTTCTCCCCGTGCTGGGCATTGGGGACCCCCGAGAAGGCACGGGTGATGTAGCCACTGTGCCCACTTGTGGGCCATTTCTGATTTTCTCCCTGTGCTGGGCATTGGGGATCCCCGAGAAGACAGGGGTGATGTAGCCACTGTGCCCACTTGTGGGCCCATTCTGATTTTCTCCCCGTGCTAGGCATTGGGGATCCCGGAGAAGGCAGGGGTGATGTTGCCACTGTGCCCACGTGTGGGCCCTTTCTGATTTTTCCCCTGTGCTCCGCATTTGGGATCCCCGAGAAGGCAGGGGTGATGTAGCCACTGTGCCCACTAGTGGGCCATTTCTGATTTTCTCCTTGTGCTGGGCATTGGGGATCCCCGAGAAGGCACGGGTGATGTAGCCACTGTGCCCACTTGTGGGCCATTTCTGATTTTCTCCCTGTGCTGGGCATTGGGGATCCCCGAGAAGACAGGGGTGATGTAGCCACTGTGCCCACTTGTGGGCCCATTCTGATTTTCTCCCCGTGCTAGGCATTGGGGATCCCGGAGAAGGCAGGGGTGATGTTGCCACTGTGCCCACGTGTGGGCCCTTTCTGATTTTTCCCCTGTGCTCCGCATTTGGGATCCCCGAGAAGGCAGGGGTGATGTAGCCACTGTGCCCACTAGTGGGCCATTTCTGATTTTCTCCCTGTGCTGGGCATTGGGCATCCCCGAGAAGACAGGGGTGATGTAGCCACTGTGCCCACTTGTGGGCCCATTCTGATTTTCTCCCCGTGCTAGGCATTGGGGATCCCGGAGAAGGCAGGGGTGATGTTGCCACTGTGCCCATGTGTGGGCCCTTTCTGATTTTTCCCCTGTGCTCCGCATTTGGGATTCCCGAGAAGGCAGGGGTGATGTAGCCACTGTGCCCACTTGTGGGCCATTTCTGATTTTCTCCCTGTGCTGGGCATTGGGCATCCCCGAGAAGACAGGGGTGATGTAGCCACTGTGCCCACTTGTGGGCCCATTCTGATTTTCTCCCTTTGCTGGGCATTGGGGATCCCGGAGAAGGCAGGGGTGATGTTGCCACTGTGCCCATGTGTGGGCCCTTTCTGATTTTTCCCCTGTGCTCCGCATTTGGGATCACCGAGAAGGCAGGGGTGATGTAGCCACTGTGCCCACTTGTGGGCCATTTCAGATTTTCTCCTTGTGCTGGGCATTGGGGATCCCCGAGAAAGCAGGGGTGATGTAGCCACTGTGCCCAGTTGTGGGCCATTTAGGGTTTTTTCCCCGTCCTCGGCATTAGGGACCCCCAAGAAGGCAGGGGTGATGTAGCCACCGTGCCCACATGTGGGCCATTTATGATTTCTCCCCGTGCTCAGCATTGGGTACCCCCAAGAATGAAGGATGTGAAAACGATGTGAAAACAAGCCTCTTTGACTTGCACTTAGGTCCGGGTTCCTGTTTCGTGCGATACTGTAGTACCCTGACAGGTGTTCTGGCCCTTGCAAGGGTGGCAGGGGGTTGGCTGCCTCTTTCGTCTTATGAAGATGCCAGATGGGACCGGATGTAAAGACGACACGGGAGGTACGGCGCAGGTCAGACTGGACGTGCAACTGGAGGTCGGATTGAAGGTAAGACTGGATGTTGGCTTGACGTAAGGCTGAAGGTAAGAATTGAGGTCAGGCGGGATGTCAGACTGGATTTTAGCTGGAGGCAACCCCGATTTAAAGACAGCACTGGAGGTATGAGTACCGGTACGAAGCGAGGTAAGACTGCATACGAGACTGGTAATCCTGAAGAAGTAAGACTGAATTAGCAGGGGATGGGTTAGCCCGAGCAAGAGGGATATTGCCTTTCACAGTAACCCCGCCTGCATCAGGTGCTGGAGCGCTACGGATTCGAAGGCGTGTCAGTCGCCGTGGACTGCATCATCATATTGGCTTTCATTATTGCTTTCAAGCTGCTGGCGTGGCTGGTGTTACTCTACAAGGCGCACAAGTCTTACAAGGCGTTATAAAAACGCTTGAAACCTGACGAAGTCCCCGAACACATCCCAAACCACAGCCAAGGTCTGGGTTGCCGCATTCCGCCAGTCTGAGAGAACATGCTCCTGCTCATATACAGTGCGCTGGAAGGGGATGATTTGCTGGTTGCGAAGGAAGCAAGGCAGCTTTATCGATGCATCGTCGAGTGTGCGCCTGCTGCCCCAAGGCGCATCCTGTGCCGTGGGCGGGGGGGCATGGAACCGGTCACTCCATGATGACGGAGGGGGGACAATCTGTTGTAATTCTGGATGTGCCCAGTCATGAGGAAGTTTCTGTGGCTTTGTAACATAAAAGAATTTTTAGAGTTTCCGTTCTGCAAGGACGGCTCCACGCCCACTCAACACCCAAGTCCGTAAATGGCGGGGGGGTCACCTCAATTGCAACGATGCAGCTTCGAATCGCCGGCACTGGAGGCATTCGCAGAGATTTTCGCATTCGGAATCGTATGGAATCAACATGTTCGCTGTCGTAGGACGAAGGAGGCGGCACATGGCAACTGGCTCTGCTAAGCTGCATCGACCTCGTCGAAGGAGCCATCTAAAAGGCCAGAGAAATTGAGGGCCACTGGCTGTGGGATCCACGCGGTTCGGGCTGAGACAAGGTATTGCCCTACCGGAGGGCAGAGAAAAGGCCGACGGATGATGGTGCTCTAGCCCTGTTCTCGGAAAATGCATAACCTGGGGACTGCACGGACACCCATGAGTGCAATGGACAACGCCCGACAGCTGGGAGGGTGGGGGAATGGGGAAGTGACTTGCCCACCAGCCATGGCACCTGGTGTGTGCCTGCTATGTGCCTGCTGAGAAATGACTCTTCAGCTACTGCTTGGATATAGCTCCTGATTAGTGCTAGGAGACCCTCCTTCTGCCACAGTTGCAGCAAGCCCCTGCAGTGTATTACGGCAGTAATGCACTCCAAAACCAACCTATGATCCCACAATCAGACATGACCTGACCCACAAATTCCACGCTTATTCCAAAGAGCAGAATCTCCACAGGGCCCATGTGAATCACATCTCTGTCGGTCTGTAAAACAGGCCCCTACGTATGCCTAGGAAGAGGCTCCAGGTGTCCGTCTGCCCCTCACCCACCACCAGGAGCGAAGGTGACCCTAACCCTAACCCTAACCAGACCCCAGTGAAGGTGGTGAGAGTGCTATGTGGTGGGCGAGGGAGCAGGTGGGAGTGAGCATTGGAGAGCGAGCAAGAAATGGAGGCGGAACGCGGGCGAGGCAGATTGGTGAGAGAAATAAGGAGACACGGAGAGACCAAGAAGACCATGACAAAGAACAGAGAAAGGGAAAGGTGGGGTTACAGAAGGGAGGGAGGGAGAGAGGGGTGACAATAGGGGTGCAGAGAGGAAAGAAGGGAGTGAAAAACACAGGGATGGGCCGGTCGGATGTATCTTTTCAGTTGATGCAACAGTCCCCGCATGGACTATCGGGACACTGATGGCTTGACTACCTGTTGGACCTTCCAATCCGATTCCATCCCTCTTGTAGCGACAGCATACATATTGGAAGGGCCCCTATGTAATTCTACTCCTTCACCTTTCCTCATTGACCCAGCCCCATTTGGGACCTTACCCTCGAAGATAACCCTGAGGACAACACTATGGGAGATGCATGGGCCCAAAGTTGCCCACCAAGCCCTGTTCCCAGGGAGACAGGTGTTGTACGCAGGCCACCTGCAGAGCTTTATGGACCTCCTCCCCCACCTCTGGTCCCAGACTGCCCCCAATGTGTCCATCTTCAGGGATCACATCAGAGTAGCCAGCCCACCTCCACGAATCAAAACCATAGGCTCTCAAAGGGGTTTCCAATTATGCTTTTATGTGTCTCCACATATTGCAGATCATCTGGTGCATGTCATGGTGTGGACAGCGTTTTCTCTTCCACGCTATGATGAGAGTAGCCTGTCCTACCAGTAGTCATGCAATGTTAGTGGCCCCCCACACCCCCCAAAAAGGCATCGTGGGTTCACTGTGAAAACTTTATCCCAAGCTCTTAACAACGCCGAAAGTAATCTGTGAAACTGGCCCTTCTTCCCTTTGCCCTGCTTGAATTTGGGCAGTGCCCTGCATTTTGTTTCCACCCACGGCGCCTCCAGCCTCTGCCCCATGTGTATTGGTAGTGAGCATGAATTGGGATATCTGCTTCATCCCGATGATGTCCTGGTCTATGCTGTGTTTGTTGAGTTGAGCTTCGTTTCCCATGTGTGCACGTTCGCCCATCATCCTTTGGAATGGTGGGGTTGTGGCAGAGCCACTATTGATCGCTTCTCCTTTCACGAACCAGTGCCCTTGAATGACCTTCTTTGACAGAGTGGTGGCAGTTAACCACGCGTCGCAATTGCCTTTTCATGTGATGTATTCTCAACAGGGTTGCCCTGTTGATAATGCAAACCCCTCATGCCCTCAATTCCACGAAAGGCAAAACGTGCAGGCATTTTTAGTGGGAGAGGGAGGAAAAAAGAGTGTAAGTAAATCAAAGAAGCAAAGTTGCTGCATGAGGAGGAATTTGATGGCTGTACTCCAGTCTGGCAAACAGCGTTCGGATAGCACATATGCCTATTACAGCGTTGGTGCAGCAGACGTTCGACATACTTTGCCTCACTTTCACATAGAGTTATCTATGGGACTTGGTCTACAAGCCGCAAGCAACTTCAGCAGCATTTTGCGCCTGAACTCTTCAGGAATGGAGTGCAACAATCAAAAGTGGCTACACAACCCTTGCCTTCGTGGGGTCCCCAGAGCAGGGAGGAGTGGCTACATAACCCCTGCGTTCTCAGGGTCTCCAAAATGGGGAATAATCAAAGTGACTACATGACCCCTACCTTCTCAGGTCCCCAGAGCGAGGAGGAACCACAGTGGTTGCTTAGTGTAGTGTTGTTGTTGCATTTTGGCGTGAAAGATGCCCGGCGCACCAACGCCCCCCATTGTTGTCACCTTGTGATGAATTTTCTTTCTTGTCTTGGTGCAATCACCCCTCAAAAGACATAGATAGCCAGTCCTACCATCCTGATCACCACTTACAGAATGAAGGAGGTAAGTATTAGTGTACTAGGACGCAATAAACTGTTCTGGTCTGAAGTAGGAGGGTATCGCTTTACGTATACCTGACATCATCAGAATCAGCATGAACTGGGAGCTGGCATATTGGTTTTTTGAAAGTGTGGCCACAGTAGGATACGTGCCATGTGCTTCTTGCGTGAGCATTTAATTTGCACATGTACATAATAGATGCTTGTGCCAGAGCAGCGGTCTTGAGGTTAGTTACCCCTCAACACTAGCATGCAAAGCACAGCTGAACATCACCGATAACCCTTTGGGGGAATGTTTGCCCGGCGCGCGCCCGGCGCGCTACTTTTCTATTAACTATCCCGACTTCGGCCCCAGATTTACCCTCCCATGGAGAAGCCCCGCAAGTAGACCACATTGCACTGCACACCTTCCCTACAAAGCACGTTGCAAAATAAAGCAGGATCTGTGAATTCAACCACACCGACTGTCATTTGTAGTGTAATTAACAAACAACATTGGTCCCACAAGTGTGGGTGTCAATACATTCATTACAATAGTGCTCCTTACACTCATCACAAACTGCGACGGTGGAGCGCCTGTGGCAACACAAAACACACACTTCCGCCTCATCCTCTGCCTCATCTTGCGTGGCGGCCGAGTTGCTTTGGTCAGTCCAAACCTGAGGCAGGACTTGCCTCCGGATGCAAAACCGAGTGAAATGCAACAAAATGCGGACTGACTGGTGCACCGGAAGGTTGGGGCCCAGAAGAGGGCGGAAATGCTACGTCACCCCTGCATTCTCGGGGGTCCCCAACAAAGGAGACAAAATCAGAAGTCAAAACCTACGCTAGGGGTCACCATGATGCTCCTAGTATCTCAAAGTGTGGGTCTCTAGTACAGCCAGGCGCCCAAATAGCTGCACTGTGCTAAGTGCGCCCCCTTAGTGCACCCCCTAAAAGGCCACTAGAGGGGCACGGGTCCAAAAAGATGCCCGGCGCGCGCCCGGTGCGCGCCCGGCGCGCTAACGTTCCCCCTTTGGAGTTTTGCAGTAGCTTTCTTGCACTGTGGCTCCTCAAGGGCCTGTGGTTGTGTCCCGGTGGACATGAGGGCAAATGGGCTGGCCAGTGGGCTGCCTTTAAAGCATACCTTCTGCCTTACTAATATCACACCCTTGGCCAAGGACTTAAGTCGAGTTTCATCTTCCCCTGAGAGAGCCAGTGGGATGGGCTTTAGCATCTTTTCTCGGGACAAACTTGCAACAGCAGTAGCAGAAGAATCACAGACCCTATGAGACGTTGCACATGGCACAGTATAGGCAAGGGACTCAGGACCAAGCACGCTGGGCCTCGCTCTTGCATGGGCTGTACCGGCTCGCTTGCAAGTGGCTGTAGCTCATTGTGGAGAGCTTCCTGTAAGTTTCATGGGCATGGGAATGACTGCATGTGGGGCCTAGCACACACCTAGGTGTACCAATCAGGCCTTTGCTTAGTGGCCTGCCTACCCTACGGGGTGGGGGGTGCCTTTTTGAAAAAGTTGGTTGCCTCCTTCAGCCCCCCCCCCCCCCTCCCCCGGGGTAGGGGTAGGTCACTGGTGCGTCCCTTTTTTTTGTCCCCTTTGAGGAACGTCGGCGTCAAGGCCCTGAACTATTGGGGTGTTGCTTGTGCTGTGATGTGACCTGTGCCTGTTGTTCCATGGTGCGGAGACCAGCGCCCCCCACACCCAAGCAGCTGTTGGATGGGCATGTCGGGTTTTCACTTGCGGGGGTGGGTGGGGGGGTTAATACAGCCCCCAAACACTGGGGGCGGGTTTGGGAAAAGGGCTCAATTGGCAGGCACCATTAATCGGTTATTATGAACTCTGGCGCCAAAGGCGCTGAAAATTTTTTGAGCATTAAAATTGGTCAAATTTTTTTTCACCAAATATATGGCAAATGATGACTTTTCTGAACCTCCTTGACGCGCTGATTCCAAAAATCCCATTTTTATTTTTTGCCAATTTTCGGGTCTGGGTCAACTCTGAGGCCCGGGGGTCAGTCTCGGTAGGATTTTGGGGGTCCTATCAATGGAGCCTTTTTTTGGGGGGGTCCGGCTAGAGGGCTCTATCCCCCCCCCCCCCCCGCAAACGAAAATCTGGCCTCCCATGTTGGCTGGTATTCTCTACTGCCTTCTATGGGTTGTGGGTGGGTGCCTCCTGAGGTTGGACCCCCCCCCCCCCCATGGGGGTAGGCCAAGAGCTGTGCCTCCAGCCAAAACGTGGGTGCCTGCCCTTGTCATTTGACCCCCCCCCCCCCGCCATCCTGTCGGTAAGCAAAGGCTTGGTACCAATCCTGGTTTCGAACCGTCAACCTTGGGTGTTTATCAGTGTTCACAAGTTACCGGTTACTTCCATTGCTGGTCGGGTATCTGCAACTCTAGAGGTCCGAATAGTGGAAGATAAATCACAGCCATCCCAAGGTTTTGTTAAAGAGGAATTAGCTTCAAATGAGCAAGTATAGGGGATCCACTGTATCATATGCTGGAGACGCCCACTTTGCCAAGCACAGTCTTGAGTACTCTTTGAACTTCTGGAGTCAGCCAAAAAAAAAAAAGAATTAGCTTCAAATGAGCAAGTATAGGAACCTTGTCGTAGAAGACAACAACTCCTATTGCAATTGTTAGCTCATTTGTGGCATTGGTGTTTGGTTAGCAACATCCGGCATGGCGGTCCAAATGAGTGGCATCAATCGGTTCATATTTTGTGGCATTTTGCGCAAGATGATAGATGGGATGAGGTTGTGGTTTGTGCCTCGTGCTGTCAAAAGCATCCCACCACATTTTGTGGTAAATGCAACAGCACTACTATGCTGAGTGTGGTGACCCACACACTTTTGGGGACAAGACTATTCATTAGACACAACACATGTCACATGTGTCGAGGAAGTAGAATTCACAGCCGTGGTCTTGTGTTGTGTGCTGTGTGCTTTGTAGGGAAGGGCTTGGTGTTGATTCTTTTTTGCTTGGGGTAGAGTCAGTTTGGTCACCGGATATCTAGTCGTCTTCAGAACACGAGTACCAAGTAAGACATCTAGTCGAGCCCTCCTGGCTGCCAAATAAAAGACTGAATCAAGCATGCCTGGGAATGGGAGAGATTGTGTTGACCCATAAAAGCTAAGAGCAAGACTAGACCGGTCCATACATCCATTGGAACACACTCATGTTGGAAGTTTGTGGAAAGAACGCTGTGGGCTGCTGGTTGTGATGAGCGATGCAGCAGATGGGCCACTCGCTGAGCGTACGCAGGCCGTGGCCTAAGGCGATGCAACGGCACAAGGGAGGCATGTTTGCGCTGAGATCCTTGTCGCCTGTAGTTTGTTCCCAACAGCTGTGCTCAGCCATATCCGTCCCTCGCCCTGCCCCAGTCCCTATCCCCCTCGCACAGCTTGTCCCTACTCTTTATCCCCATCCCCCACTCCCAAGCCCTGTCCCCCAATCCCTATCCCTCACATCCTGTCCCTATCCCAACGCCTGTCTCCAACACTACGTCCCTTGTGGTACCAGATGCCTCACTTTGCGTTGAGGCAGGGGGGGGCGAGATAGTCGGGGTATGCACTTCCACATTGCACTTGATCTGGCCAAATACACTAAACGAAAGTGAGGTAAAATGGTGGCGTTCCTTCACATGCCCCGATTCCTTTGGAGATATCTGGGGCGAGTCCGCGGTGTATAATTCAAAATCGGATTTTTGGCCAGGTGTTGTACCTTTTTGTTGGTTGATCGCTTGCCCGCTTCATGCTTGTGGTTTGAGGCTTGCAGCTGCTTACGCTCGGCTGACGCCGGGCTTGCGCGCTGCTTGCATGCCCTCATGCGTGTACATGGCCAGAGCCTCATTGGTTCTATTGGCCATGGATTTGAGGGGTGGGTACGCATCGGGCACAAACATGGGTGCGGAGATATGGAGGTAACTTTGTTCAACACTTTGGTTGAACACAGTCCACATTTACACCTCCGATGGAAAAACACGCATACAAAATGCATCATTTGCTCGTTGATTCACGTCTCAGCCCCCAAATCCGAAAACATATTCAGATAGCCCTCGGAAAGGGCTTTCATTTGAGGGGGGGGTACGCATCGGGCACAAACCTGGGCGCGGAGATATGGAGGTAACTTTGTTCAACACTTTGGTTGAACACGGCCCACATTTACACCTCCGATGGACCAACACGCATACAAAATGCACCATTTGCTCGTTGATTCACGTTTCAGCCCCCAAATCCGAAAACATATTCAGTTAGCCCTCGCAAAGGGCTTTCATTTGAGGGGTGGGTACGCATCGGGCACAAACCTGGACGCGGAGATATGGAGGTAACTTTGTTCAACACTTTGGTTGAACACAGCCCACATTTACACCTCCGATGGACCAACACGCATACAAAATGCACCATTTGCTCGTTGATTCACGTTTCAGCCCCCAAATCCGAAAACATATTCAGATAGCCCTCGGAAAGGGCTTTCATATGAAGGCTCTTCCACCGGAGATGTAGACTCTGGAGGGAGTGATACGGCGTCTATTGGGGGCGGTCAGCTCTGATGGTTTAAGCATAGGCGTCAGCGACACATGGCTACAGTAAGCCATGCAGCTCAAATACTGATCGGTGAGCTTGCGGGTTGTCGCTACTTCCTCTTGTCCAAAGTGTACTCAATTTGCGATCTTGCCATTTCTGTTTTCCATTGACTCTGGGTACCGCTTTTCTTGTCTGTTCTGTGGTCTAATATGAATGTTTCATGTATACGTGGTCTCATTTTCTGATTTTTTTGAGTTGTCTAATTTTCATTTGCAAAGACAGCACTGCTACATGTGGTTTAGGCACACACTACCCCTTTGCAATCGTCTAAAGGGGGCGCCTTAAGCGCAATGCGCGTGCAATGCGCGCGCAGTGCAACTATTTGGGCGTTTGTCCGCAGTAGAAACCCATACTTTGTGGTACTTTTGGCATCATTGTTGTTTGGTAGTAGGTTTGATGCATTGGGGATATGGCATTTTTGGATAGTTCACCCCGTTTCACCCATTTCTACCTTTTTGCACACATTTTTTACCCATTTCTACCACATCTACTCTTTTTCTCGGTTGATTGATATGGTGATACACTTTCAGGGTGCCTGCTGCAGGACATCATACTTCCCTCCTCATTCTCAGGCCCACTTTCTCCATGGATCGCAGTATTGGGGATAGGGTGTTCTACACCCGCTCCAATGGCCTGCGACCTCCTGCCACGGGCTGAACAGGGACTCCTCCACTTGGAATACTACCAAGATGGGTTGAGAGTGGTGAATCGGCAATGCAAGATGGAGTCCATCTCCTTTGCCATCCCAAGTGCAGATTCGCCACCTCACTGCCCTCCATCTCCGCCCCCCAACGCACAGTCAAGTTCCCCCCCAAAGGCCCTTGGTCCTTCACCACTGCCACAAGAACCGTCCCCCTCAAGGTCCCCTCCAGTCCAGTTTGGGTCGCCTAATTCTAAGGGTGTTTCCAAGGGGCGTGCCTGGGGGCTCTTCGGGGGGAACATCGTCTAAAAGTAGCGCGCAGTGCGCGCGCAATGAAAGGATTCCCCCAAAGGCCTGCAAGTCACAGCTACGAGCCTCTAAGACCAAAGGAGTTTGAGGCACAGGGCGATGACAGTTGAGGCTACCGATGGTTCAGGTGACTAGTGTCATCCTAAAATCAGCATGGACAGCCTTTGGACTGTCAATACGCTGTGTCGGTGAAGAAATGTGAACTGCAGGGCACAGTGGGAGCAGATCAAAATCTTACACAACTTTTTGGACGAATGGCTGGAAGTGCCTGTGGCAGGGGCATTCAGTGGATCAGAATCCACCATTGCTCTCTCTCTCTCTCTCTCTCTCTCTCTCTCTCTCTCTCTCTCTCAAAGACTCCCGTGGCTTCAAAATGTCTGCAAAAGTATCATCCAGGCTGGACCTTATTTTGGTCCCTCATTGGTCCAGTGTTGCAGCATTACTCACAGACGCCCCTGTTGACAGCTCAGCACTTGTCCACACAGTATCGTAGTGCCACTGTCTACAAATACGAATCTCATGGCTTCTATCAATAGTACCCCAGCAAATATTCAATGTTGCCTCAGCAGTATTCTCACGTCCTTTCTTTCAGCTGCTGCCTCAATTACGCTGGTTGCAAGTACACATACTGAGGATGTCCATGGAGGTGACGGACGGTGTAGGCTGGGCAACAGGTCAGATGCCCATCATTTTAGGTAAAGTCTTTGTGTTGGTGCTAATATCTCCCTTCTCCTTCCGTCCCCATTACCCTCCATAAAGTGCTCCTCAGTGCTGCCACTGCCCTCCTTTCCTGCCCATTTCTCTCCTCACCCTCCAACTGTCCGGCCAGAGGGTCTTGTGGGTTCAGTAACAAGGCCCACTTTCAAGACACATCAAAGGCAAGGGTGGGGGTCCGAAAATCAGAACCGACAGCAGTGCTTTTGACGTCAACATGCAGAGCTGTTCCGATGATGTATTCGGGAAAACCATTTTAAAAGCTTAAAAGTTCTTTGACCCAGGCATGACATAAAGGCACCAGGTAACCCCACAACACGTTATTCTGCCTCTGTGTGAGGATAAAGGGTGGGCGCAGTGAAGGGCCGAATGACCTCGGGCCATTTGTCTGACATGCCTGTATCACGGTTCTCACTGTGTCACAGTGCTGGGCAACTAAAATAATTCCTTCACCCAAATTTCTTGTGTGCAAATGCTTTGGACAAACTCGTTCGGCAGGCATCGCAAGTTTGGATATGTTTTTCTCGCCGTTGGTTTTGCCGCTGCCAGTCTTCCGCAAACAGGCTTTCCCACTCTCTGATACCTGCTCAGCAGCGGGGCACAATTGTACGCTGTGTTGCTTGCCAGACTGGTGAGGCACGATTGTCTTGGCTTCTATGTTCAGAGTCTCCCGGTTTGTTCAAATATTTGTATGTAAAGCGGCAAGTTGTGGTTGCCTGCCAAGGCAAAAGCATGTTCGCGCCCTTGCCTCAACATCCCATATGTTCCACGCCCTGCGGGACTGAGACATCATTTCGCGGTTGTCCAACTCCGCCCTTCAGATCGCACAACACCGTCTCGCCATCGTCCCGGAGATCCTCCATCCCTCTCCCTCCTACTCCATGCGGCACCGAAAAAAGCCTGAGCTATGATGCAGCACCGCCCACTCGTCCGACCACGTCCAAGCGGAGAATCGCAAAGATCACCAATTCGGAGCCATTCACGCGATCACGCCCGCAATCCGGCGTGATCGATCAGCCGTCGGTGTGCAGCGCCGAGGAGCCTCAGGGAGCGCCAAGCAGCAGGGGCGAGGGGACGCCGGGTGCCAAACACAGCAGTGCACCAGCAGTGCCTGACACCCCGCAGGCCTCTCGGTTCCAAGATACCCCCAGCAGCAAGCCGGCGGTGGGCCGGTCAGACCGTGCCCCGCCCCCAATGACGACACCCACGATGGTATTCTTCGCGCAGCCCACCATTGCGACTCCTCAGGGCGCCATGCTCCACCCCGGCATGCCCATGACCCAGCTCCAGTTCTTCCCGGTGCCCCCACAGGCATACACGCCATCGTTTGGATTTTCGCAGATCCCCACGCCGATGCTGCCCGCAAGGGAATCGGCGCTCGGCATGCCAGGGATGCCGGTCCACCGCCGCTCTGCGTCTACATCCCACCGAGCCCCCTGGCAGGAGACCCCACAGGCCCTGGTGTCGGACGGGCCAGCAGGCCGCCCTGCGACCACATCCAAAGTTGAGGAGCGCCTTGCCCTCCGCATGGCGCTAGTGGACAAGAACGCCAGTGGAGAGAAGGCTGCCGCACACCGGAGGACAAAGTCAGCGAGGACTCCGCGCAGCAAACGTCATCGGCCAGGCACGGCGGCACTGCAGCTGCCTCCGAGAAAGGTCGATGCCGAAGTGCAGACTGAGAGGCCCCCCTCACCTGCACGAGTCGAGTCCGCAATTTCTTCTGGCAGCAGCATTCCGGGCCTGCCCACTGTTGCCGCCGATGCCTTACCGTTGAAGGCCTTGACGAAGAATCCTGCCGACAGCAGAGACGACGTCGCACTGTCTGCATCGATGTCCGCCAAGATGCCTGTAGACGGCAAACAAGACCCGCTGGCATCGATGTCCACTTCTGCCCATTCGATGAAAGTGGCTCTGATGCAATCCGAAGCGATAACAGAAGCTGGTCAACAGCAAGAATCAACTGAGATTGTGGGGTTGCAGCAGCTGTTGGCCCAAACCCCTGTTCCCGCGGCACCGTCTTTTCCACCCTCTTGCCCACCACCGCTATCAACGACCCCAAACCCCAGGCGGATCTCCTCCGCCCCCATCCGTCCCGGGACAAGCATCGCGGCAAAGAGGCACGAGGCCAGTGCACAGACCTCTGCAGCTGATACTGGTGTCGCAGCCGTAGTGCCGCGCGATCCCCTTCAGCTCAGCGACGAGGAAATGGTCCTACTCCAGCGACGCGTAGGCAGCGCCCCGCACCGCCGGAGCGCAAGCCGGCAAAAGGGTCCTTTTTCGATGTTGGCTGCACTCTCCAACGAGGAGGAAAGGCTGATCCAATTTGCAATGGAATCATACGTGGCTCGGGGCAAAGATTGGGTCCGAAAACTTCGTCAGGAGTCCCCGGGATTGGGTGCAGATGATATCTTAAGCCTCATGGACCACAATCCTCGTTCAAAAGCGATCAGGTGATGAGCATCGTTCTCACAGCTGAGCATGGGGCAGTATGAAAAGAAATGGGATGCAGAGGAGCGAAACATGCACACTACACACCACACACTACACACTACATACTACACCCATCACCTATGTAGCAGACAGACTCTTGCAGATCTCTCTGCGGTCTCGATGCGTGGTGTGGGTGGGAGTGCCCAAGGGCAGAAGAACCTGCGTCACGGTGCAGCACAGTTTCAGGGGACAGTGGGTATAGCGGACGCTGCCACTGGTCGCTTTCAGAAGCCCCCCCATAGGTCCATGCTGCGCTTCCTCCTCAATGCGCTCATCCCTTCCGTTTGGCCTTAACATGTCCCTTTTCTCCACACAAACAAACTACCAACATCCGTTTTTGTGTAAATATGTTCGCAGTCGGTCAGAAATCAGTCTCTCTTCTGTCCATGCTTTGGGGCATGTGCCCTGTGACACTGCATTCTCCGCAAGGATGGACTGTCGCTTTTCACAGCCATCAGCTGCTCTCTGAGGCAAGGAATACGGGTTGGTCTGAATACTGTCTCAATTTTTCTTTGCAATGAACAATGGATGCACTGGACTTTTGCATAGCTGGTGCAGAGATTTGTGCACTTCATGTGCCATGCCTCTGGAGCTGCTCATCACCGAGATCTTGTACACCTCACCACCCCTTTATCGGGGGCATGGGATGCCGCATCGGTTTCCTCACTCTTCACTTTTCACTTAAGCAAGTGTTGTGCCTCTGGTGTCGGAGGTGTGGCTGCGAGTGTATATCACTGGCAATTTCTGGGTTTCTTCTGCTTGCAATCCAAGTCTGGTGCACCCCTGTTGTGCAGATGCACCCATGATGGATGAAACCACTTCGGGGCCAAGGTTTCACTAAGGGCAGGTGACGAGCAGGCTAACAATTGCATCGGATGTCTGGTGATCTGAAAATAATTTCCCCGGCCGATGACGTAGTATTTTGACGAAGGCAACTGAGTCATTTGCAGCACTATTGGTACGTTTGCTTTGCTTCTTCCTGCCTACAGGTGATCCACAAGGTTGAATTGCTCTGCTCTGCTGCATCATCATGTAGATACAAGCCTCTTTTGAGCCTCTGTAGCGTACGAGTTTATTCAATACCAATGCTTGTGGGCATTTCGGTGCAGCACATGAGCAACACTGCCGTACTGAGTACAGGAAATTGGCATTTTTTGGGAATGAGCTCTATTCAGCCCACTGCCCCCACCGGTATGGTCCGCTCAGAGGGTGTGTGCCATGCTTCAGTTTTCAGCTTCCGAGTTGGTAGCTCCCCAACCGCTGTGTCGAGACACCAGCTTGTTTGGAATAAACAAGTGGCATTTGGATACATTCTGATGATGTGCTTTCATTCCAGAATTTTGAGGACACTGGGGTAGCCTGCGGGCAGACAACAAGGCCACGGGACCGGCACTGCGACAACAGGGGCATTGCAGGATCAAGGTTGCCTCGCCAGCGCCCCTGTCGGCAGGGACCATCCATCCCTTTGGGCAACAGCCACTTCTGTGCCATGGACTGCTGTGGACTCTCGGGAATACACCTGTGTCAGCGTTTCATCTCCGGACTGAGGTCAACTGATGTTTTCAGCAGGTGGCAGACATTCAGTAATTATGACCGACGTATCCGCTCTGCTAGAAAATCTAAGGCGCCTCACACGCCCAAAGGCACGAATGCCACGCTGATCTGATACCACTGTGGTCAAGCACGCGTAGATTTTCCCCAGTGGTTGTCGTAAGGCTGCTTGGGTGGCTCTTTTCTGATTGCAGCTGTCGCATACTGTAGATATTGAGATCCAGGCCCCCTGCTTGCGGCAACACGTTCAGGCTCCTGCACATCCGGGCTGGTCTTGAGCGCTTGGACACAGGGTGCGCCAGATAACAAAACGAAGGCCGGGTACACCCCGGCTTTGCCTTGGTCTCAAATCCAATCGAGAGTTGGGTGGTAAAGGAACCTCCTGTTTCACGTTTTTGGCAGTGGCCCTTTCAATCTTCGACCCCCAACAAAACACAAGTCGTGATTTACCTTGGTGCATGCAATTGTACCCTTGCTGCATGTTGCAGAAACCTACCTGATTTTCGGCACCTGATCCACGCCAGAAGTCTCCCTCTGCTTAGGCTGAGGGAGAGTGTTTGTGCAGACAAGGGGGGCGGACACCGAATCGGCATTGCAAGGACTGTGTGCGTCATGCATACACAACTCCAATGCATATTCCTCACACTGGCTCACATACACAGGGTCCACAGGGCTGGGATCTCCTTTAGGCCTGTTTGTCAGCAGTTTCGGCTTCATCTGCACTTATGGGGTTGGTCTGCACCTCCAAGTGGAGGTGGTGCACTTTGGGGGCAACATTTCCACACGCCGGTCCCACCATTCTCTGGGCAGATGACTTGGCCAATGAGGTCTCCTCCTCGTCCTCATCATCGCTCGTCGTCTCCTCTGTTGTACGAAGCAATTGTGCCTCCACGGTCTCCATCTGCGATGCACCGCAATGTACACTGCAGAGCACGGGGCTTTGTGGGGCTACACTTCGCCGGGGCAATATGGCTGCTTGATGTAGTAATTGGATACCACGAATAAAAGTTCTCCAGTTCTCAACAATCCCAGATTTGGGACTCCCTTTTTGGAGCCCAGCCACAGCCATGTGAGTCCGGGATTCGCACAATTCTGAGTTGGGGTTAGGGATTCACAATCCACGCTTTGTTGTGCGGCCCCTCGAGTTGGGGTTAGGGACTCACAATCCACGCTTTGTTGCGTGGCCCCTCAAGTTGGGGTGAGGGACTCACAATCCACGCTTTGTTGCGTGGCCCCTCGAGTTGGGGTTAGGGACTCACAATCCACGCTTTGTTGTGCGGCCCCTCGAGTTGGGGTGAGGGACTCACAATCCACGCTTTGTTGCGTGGCCCCTCGAGTTGGGGTGAGGGACTCACAATCCACGCTTTGTTGCGTGGCCCCTCGAGTTGGGGTTAGGTTCACAATCCACGCTTTGTTGTGTGGCCCGAGTTGGGGTGAGGGACTCACAATCCATGCTTTGTTGCGTGGCCCCTCGAGTTGGGGTTAGGAACTCACAATCCACGCTTTGTTGTGTGGCCACTCGAGTTGGGGTGAGGGACTCACAATCCATGCTTTGTTGCGTGGCCCCTCGAGTTGGGGTTAGGGACTCACAATCCACGCTTTGTTGTGCGGCCCCTCGAGTTGGGGTGAGGGACTCACAATCCACGCTTTGTTGCGTGGCCCCTCGAGTTGGGGTTAGGGACTCACAATCCACGCTTTGTTGTGTGGCCCCTCAAGTTGGGGTTAGGGACTCACAATCCACGCTTTGTTGTGTGGCCACTCGAGTTGGGGTGAGGGACTCACAATCCATGCTTTGTTGCGTGGCCCCTCGAGTTGGGGTGAGGGACTCACAATCCACGCTTTGTTGTGCGGCCACTCGAGTTGGGGTGAGGGACTCACAATCCATGCTTTGTTGCGTGGCCCCTCGAGTTGGGGTGAGGGACTCACAATCCACGCTTTGTTGTGTGGCCCCTCGAGTTGGGGTGAGGGACTCACAATCCACGCTTTGTTGCGTGGCCCCTCAAGTTGGGGTGAGGGACTCACAATCCACGCTTTGTTGCGTGGCCCCTCGAGTTGGGGTTAGGTTCACAATCCACACTTTGTTGTGTGGCCCGAGTTGGGGTGAGGGACTCACAATCCACGCTTTGTTGTGTGGCCCCTCGAGTTGGGGTTAGGGACTCACAATCCACGCTTTGTTGCGTGGCCCCTCGAGTTGGGGTGAGGGACTCACAATCCACGCTTTGTTGCGTGGCCCCTCGAGTTGGGGTTAGGTTCACAATCCACACTTTGTTGTGTGGCCCGAGTTGGGGTTAGGGACTCACAATCCACGCTTTGTTGTGTGGCCCCTCGAGTTGGGGTTAGGGACTCACAATCCACGCTTTGTTGCGTGGCCCCTCGAGTTGGGGTTAGGGACTCACAATCCACGCTTTGTTGCGTGGCCCCTCGAGTTGGGGTTAGGGACTCACAATCCACGCTTTGTTGTGTGGCCCCTCGAGTTGGGGTTAGGGACTCACAATCCATGCTTTGTTGCGTGGCCCCTCGAGTTGGGGTTAGGGACTCACAATCCACGCTTTGTTGTGTGGCCCCTCGAGTTGGGGTTAGGGACTCACAATCCATGCTTTGTTGCGTGGCCCCTCGAGTTGGGGGTAGGGACTCACAATCCACGCTTTGTTGCGTGGCCCCTCGAGTTGGGGTGAGGGACTCACAATCCATGCTTTGTTGCGTGGCCCCTCGAGTTGGGGTTAGGGACTCACAATCCATGCTTTGTTGCGTGGCCCCTCGAGTTGGGGGTAGGGACTCACAATCCACACTTTGTTGTGCGGCCCCTCGAGTTGGGGTGAGGGACTCACAATCCATGCTTTGTTGCGTGGCCCCTCGAGTTGGGGGTAGGGACTCACAATCCACGCTTTGTTGCGTGCCCCCTCGAGGCCGGATTCATGTCATGGTGCCATTCATTGGAAGAAAGAATGGCACTTTGACATCCCGCCAACAATGTTACAATGACATGCACGATTGGTATAGGGCACGCATTGAGCAGCTGTTTGCTCGGTTGTGGCATTGGGGTTTGGTTAGGAACATGTGGCGTGGTAGCCCCAATGAGTTGCACCAATCAGTCCGTATTTTGTTGCATTTTACACAATTTTGCATCCGGAGGCAAGTCCGTCACCCCCCCCTACGGACCATGGGAGCATGTCCCGCCTCATGTTTGGACTGACCAAAGCAACTCGGCCGCCACGCAAGATGAGGCAGAGGATGAGGCAAAAGTGTGTGTGTTGTGTTGCCAGAAGCGCTCCACCATCGCAGTTTGTGATGAGTGTAAGGAGCACTATTGTACTGAATGTATTGACATCCACACTTGTGGGACCAATGTTGTTTGTTAAGTACAATACAGATGACAGTTGGAGTTGCTGAATTCATAGATATTGCTTTATTATGCAACGTGCTTTGTAGGAAAGGTGTGCAATGCAACGTGGTCTACTTGGGGGGCTTCTCCATGAGGGGGTAAATCCGGGGCTGAAGGCGGGATAGTTAATAGAAAAGTAGCGCGCTGGGCAAACACTCCCCCATAGTGAGGATCTCAGGGTTCTGTGGAGGTCATTAGTCAGGGTTCATAGTCAAACTCCAGGTAAGTGAGGGGTGCAAAAGGTGCAGCTTCCCCCACCCCCCGCAAGAGGAAAATTGCTCCGTGATGGGGGTGGCTTTGGCCCAGTTCCTGCACCACCCACCCCTCCGTGGCACCCGTGCCGCGACCTTTGCCAAGCCCAGCAGGTGGAGGGGGGGGGTCCACAACATATATGAGTCAAAATAATGCTCATGACATACTGATCCTTTTTGAGGAGTGTCATGGGTGAGGATTTTTTTCAAAACTTTTCTGTCAGGACCGCTTTGCAGCGTGATATTGTGCCACAGCTGGTCCTCAAACAGGCGGCATGGAGGCACATCCCCGCGCTCATTTACTGGGCCTGTGGGCTGCGCACGATCCCTTGTGGAGCAACTTTCGAGCTACTGAGGTGGGTTGCACCGGACACTCCCACAACGATTGCAGCAGCATACACAGGAAGGCACCGGTTGGATGGGGGTACATGCGCCCAACACGATAAAGCGGTTGACAGATAATGTACAACAGACTGGCGTCACATCAGCAGTGCATGTGCACTCACAGTATATCCTGTGTCCCAGCGGTTGGAGAGCTGAGAAGACCATGGTTTGGGAGGTGACCCAAACGCCTGACTCCAGCCCCCCCCCTGTATCAGGCCAAAGAGAAGTCAAATGAACATTGGACACAGCTGCAAAGGCCCTCTGTCACCAATTCCCGCTGCCTAAACTTCATCGTCTATTGGAGCCTATTCCCAAGCCCCATGCCTAAATGCAGGCACAAGTTATTGCTGTTTTGTTATGCAAGGTGTGCGTGTGGTGTGTGTGGGAGGCTTCATGACCTTCCCCCCTAACCAAGGACGACGGGTGGCCGGCGCGCAAAAGGGGGATCTCAAGGGGGCTAGGGCATCAATTGTACTTGGGACTGCTGTGCACGCAATGCAAAGTTTTGTACGTCGGTAACTACCTGAACCCTAGTTTTACCTGGCCCTTTTGTGGAGGTTTCTTGTTCCATACTTGTGTTTTTCAAGCTTCTTATGCACTCGGGATATGGCATGTTTGAAAATTTCACCTATTTTCATGTATTTGTACCCATTTTCACCCACTCCCATGCTTCGGTGTGGCCCTCGAGTCGGGGTTAAGGACTCCCATGCTTCGGTGGTGCCCCTCATGTCACGGTTAAGGACTCCTACGCCTAAAGTAGCTATGACCAAGCATGTATGCTGCTGTGCACCCCTGACTCGGATACCACTAGTGACCATGCCTATTGGAGGCGAATGCTCGAATGAATGACCGTTGGGAGGGTTCAACTCCCTGATGGTCCCATCTATGTGCCAGAAGATTCTGAAGAGACCATACAGACCCCTGAATGGGGCAGCCCATTGTCCATCGTAGATGGATCATTGAATCCTCTACCCCTCAGTGACCTTGACCAAGTGTACTTAATTGAGATGTTCACAGGTACATCAAAGTACCAAGTTGGCAGTGGTTCAATGTGTATCCTGTTGGCTTTGTTGCTTTGCCGTGTTTTTCAGAAGTGGCATGGGGGCTTTCACTACAATGTGCACACAGTGCGCACGCGGTGCCTGCGCAGTGCAAAACCTTGGCCCTTGAGACACAGCTGGTCGTTCATAAAAGGGGGCCGCAGCTCCTACCCTAGGCAAAACCTGAGGGTGGAGGTGGTTTTGCTCCAAGACAAAGGTGGGGACCTCACTCAATGACTGGCTTGAATCATAACAGAGAGCATGGCAGGAGACCACTTTCTACCAAAAGTTCCCCAGCTTGACACAAACCCTCCCCCCGGCCCCCTTTTCAGCCTTTATGTCCCCCCCCCGTATTTTTTGTTGGACTGGAGTGGTTTGCCTTCCAGGACTGTTATATTGATGGTTTGTGCAGCAGCCAAATGGAGCCCCCTTGTCCCGCACATTCAGCTATGTGAAAATGGTGTCAATTGAATTGGGATATCCCTGCAACAGCTGCCACACATTTGGCTTCTCCTTCCCAACAGAGCATAAGAAGTCTCCTGCTCATGCACTGGAAATTGCCTCATTGCTAACAGATTCCCTGTCATTATCTGATTGCCTGACGCTCGGCGAGGGGTTTGGGATGGCCCATGTCTGTGTCTCGCCTCCATTCCATGGTGCGTCCTTGCAAGGCCTCACGTTGGTCTTGGCTTTTGGCATTCGGCCATCTGGGCAAACCCGGGTAGATAGCATGTTACCGGGCAGAGATCTGTGTGGGTCTCAGGGAGAAGGACTGTGCTGCAATGGTGAGTAGTGGGACTAACCTTTCACTGGACCCACACTGCGCTTTTCATCCCCCACCCCCGATATACTCAAACCGCCTGGATCCACAAAAGCAGGCTATACCAAAAGCATAGTATTGGACACGGTTGTACTACAGGGTAACCAACCAGCCTTTGCTGGAACCCCCCTCCCCCGCCCTTCTAATCGCACAAGGTGCGGAGAGGAGGGGGCTCCATGCTGAGACCAACTGATGCATGTCAGTTTTCCATTTTGCTTTATGCCCAGATCCCATATGCTGCATGTGTGCAATTTGGTGTGCCTCTGCCTGCTAAGAATATCACAGATATACAAATATTCTTTTTGGTTTGTTGCTACTGTCTGGCAGATCACAATGTGGCAGGATTCGGTGCCCCTACCCCCAACCAGCTTGCATGGAACCCCCCCCCCCTCCCCTGCCTACCCCAATAAGTGCACGTTCCGAACAAGACGACCTGTCTGTGGCTGCGTAGCCGACACTGGTATGAATGGCCACTTGGCTCACACTGTGAAAGGAACCAGGTGTGTCCGGATGAATCAACCACCGCCCTGACTTGAGGAGGCACAAAATGCTATCCTACATCCAATGATATCCATAGTACTGTACGTCTGTCTGTCACACTGGAAGCTCTCGCAATACGAATTCGCGTACCTGCCTCCTGTCCCACACTCTCGTCATGTGCATCCGCTTTATATCCACAGCCACAATTGCGCATCAAGTGGGCATCCCAGAAAGCGCATCTCCAGCTTGGCTAATACACACTAGCTTCCACTCGGCTGTCTGCGGATGTTTTGTGCCAGGCTGTGTACGCCGGATCCCTCTCCAGCTTCTGGCTCATCCCTCTCCTACTGTCCTTGTGTTTGTGCATGTGCTCCTCTTCCTTTGTTTCTGTTGTGCAATTGTCGGGCTGTTTTTGCCCTACTCTGTTCGGATTTTGCTTTGCCTGACTTCGCTGTGACGACAGATAGCCTGGTCAGCATCAAAGGGGGCATTTGCGTTCGGGGCCAGGAGACGCGGACTAGGAATTTGCGGGTGATTCCACGGGAAGAGTAGTACAGCGTGGCACTGTTCTGATGCCCCCCTTCTTCGCAGTCTGTGCATCCACACGGGACAGGCAAGCTGAAGTACTGTCCAAGATTGTACAACCCCCCCCCCCCCCGTACGGGAATCCCGTATTCCCCGTACTGCTCCGAACAGTGGCCCGTACAGTGGGCTCTCAGAACCATACCACAGAAATTGGCAGTATTAGGCACCCATTTGTCTCTTTTTCCTGCCCTCCCCTATGCTCTTGACCAGACTATGCCTTGCAATGTATGCCACTCCAAGAATGTTGAAACCCAGAAACCTCAGTTTGGCTCCACTGACCTGCGCGCTCCCGCCCGTCAGATGGAAGTTGTCTTTTACTGTGCCGTGTCAGGAGGGAAGCGTACTTCGGGAAATCAGCCAAACTGTTGCTTTTTTGTCTTTGGCCGAGTTGGATCGTTGTACCCTTCGAATACTGCTACTGCAACAAGTTCAGCCACTACTACTGCCACGCGTGCTGTACCAGTGAAACCAGTGAAACTCTGGACAGTGGCCCATCTATTGGAAACTGAACATTGTTGCTAGTGCTGATTTTAGTTTGTTGTCTTGGTGGGAGAATGCTTCCCTTTATATGGGTATGCCTGATTTGGCTGACCGTGCAATCATTGCTTTAACTTTGCCAGTGACCACCACTGTTGCAGAGGGGCCATTTTGGTCCTCCAAAAATCCCAAAATGCCTTGAAAATGGGCTGTTTTGGGACCTAAAATGGGTCAAAAACGCATTTTTCCAAAAATCATCCTAGACCATTTGGGGTGCACAAACGGGTGAAATGAGCCCATTATGAGCCCATTTTGAGCCCATTTTGGGGCATTTTGGCCCCTCAGATGTCCAAAAAGCCTTGAAAGTGGGCCTTGTGGTGATGGGGTTCACTTGCAAGCTGATTTCACTTTCTCAATGGCCATCAATGTGTGAATCATTGTTGATGTCCCTCACCAGTCATAGGTGATGTTTCCTGCCCCACCAGCTCGGTCCCAATATTCAGTCTTGATTAGGGTTAGCCCACGGCGGTTCAGTTGTGAGTATACGCATGTACCAACTAGGGTATGACACGTTTCTGCTGAAATGATGCTACTAGGTGGTATAGATTCTGAAGAGCCTTGGATTTTCTCAAAAAAAATGGACATATTTTGGGGTTTGGGGTCACTACACAATGCCCTGCTGAGGGTTTTTTACCAAAAATGGTCCGCCCCTCACAGTGGCCCGTACAGTGGAAAATTTTTGCCCCGTACAGGGGGGTGGTTGATTGTAGTTGCCTGTTTTACAGACATGGAAGGGGTGGGGTAGGCCAGAGTGCCCTAAGACTCTCAGACACCCAGCCAAAAACTTCGGGCAGGATCTTACCAGGCACACCAGTGCTGTGCTCTGCTTATTGACCCTACTAACCGCACTCCCCATTCTCCTGGCCCCCCTCCCTGTTGTAGCACCATTGTACCACTACCATAGTACCCCTCACGTTGAGACTAACTTACCATGTTTGTGACTTGCAATTGCATGGCTTGCAGTTTGTGTTTTGCTAGAACTGCTGAAAGCAGGCCCAGCACCCAAGTTGGACATGCATGTGGTTCTTGGTACGTCAGTGCATGATGAATTGATTGCTCCGTCTGTAGTACTATTTCACTAATCATATCCTTGACCCCATGAGATCAAGCTTATAGTGAACAGAGGATATCCGCCGGTTCAGTCCAAAGCACCCTTATTGTGTGGGACCCTCGTTTGTACTATATGCGCTACCCTTTGACCCAGGCTGTCACTGGAGAGTTCACTTGGGACCAGATGTGCCAGAGCAACAAAAGTATCCTTGACCAGCTAATTCTCACGACCTGTCAGACCCGCTACCACAGTCATTTGTGGGATCATTGTAGAACTGGACAGCTCTGAACCTTGATTCCAAGAGGTTGTCTCGAGTACCATACAGTGAGCAGGCGACGCCAGCTCATCTTGGTCTGGACAAAAAAAATATCCTTGACCCTGAGAGTTTCCTCAAGTATCATCTGGTAACATTGGGGGAGCCTTAAGCGCAGTGCGCGCGCACTGCGCGCGCACTGCGCGCGCAGTGCAACTATTTGGGCGTCTGGCCGTACTAGAGACGAATACTTTGAGATACTAGGGGCCCCTAGGGGCATCATGGTGACCCCTAGCGTACGTTTTGACTTCTTATTTTGTCCCCCTTTGTTGGGGACCCCCAAGAATGCAGGGGTGGTAGACCTGAATGAAGTTCAGGTGGAGTTGTTCGCGAGTAAGGAGCAGCATATGATGCAGCTCTACTGTTCGCGATACCTCAATAACGCCTACCGCTTCTACTGGAGATCGATGGGGTTGTGCTATGCTAACTCCCCATTCTCCCAACTTGCTAAGGTGTTGACCAAGATCGCCCTTAAAGGAGCGAGAGTGGTAGTGTGTACCCCAGTTTGCAACTTTCTTGAGCTGGGGCAGTTTGGGTCACCTAATTCTAAGGGCGTTTCCAAGGGGTGTGCTTGGGGGCTCTTCGGGGGGAACCTAGTCTAAAAGTAGCGCGCAGTGCGCGTGCAGTGCAAAGATTCCCCCATTGCCTCACCAGCTTACCTGGGCCTGAACGCCTGCCCCTCCAAAGTACCATTTCACCAAGCTTATCATTTCAATCTGCTACATCTGAAAGCCACCAAAAGGGGAGAGTCCAAACGGAAGGAACAAAGGAAAGGGCATACAGGAATGCAACATATTATATCCCCTAACACATTGCTTTGTGGCACGATTGTAGCATTGGATAGCTCTAATCCTTGATTCTGAGAGTTTTCTTAGGTGCTATCTGGCAGTGTCTCTGCACGGAATTGCCTGGCATGGCCCGACAGGGCCAGGGATGGGTTCGTGACCCCCATGCACGACACTCCACCATGCTGTACAGCATGCAGGAAGGTGCTCTGTCTTCCAACAGCGCGGAGGGGCTCATGAAGCATGGACGGGCCTCACGTGAGGCAACCTAAAGGACGGAGGGGGGAGCCTCTTGTCATACAGGGCGGCAGCTCTCCAGAAACCCGCGCGACTTGCCCCTTGGGTGAGTCTGGGGGCTGGAATGGGTAGAAGCCCCATGGACTATTGCTCCTTAATATGATTTCCTTCCTTAGGTGCTATCTGGCAAGTGAGCTTTGCTAGCTGGAGGAAAGCAATGGGCCATCAAAAGCAAGGGTGATGTGTAATGGGCAGGTGTTGCTCAGGTGTGCCTAAGTCTAAACATGAGGGCATTGCAGCTGTCTACAGAGCCATTGGCCTGGACAGGTGTCATAATGATGTATCCAGTGCCCCGCCCTGTCAAAGGGGTTGGAGCGGCAGGGATTGTCGGTGGGTAGGCAAGGGGTCAATGTTACAGTAGTGGCATGGCTCCTAGTCATGCCAGTTTGACCAGCTTTGCTGCCTCATACTGCCTTCTGGTAGGGTGCGTGGTCTGGTTGAGTGCTATGGGCAAGGTGGCCAATGGTCTTGATTTATGGTTGCAAAATCTGAATTAACGCATCTTCCACACAAGGATGTTGCACACATGTAAGTTTTCCCTGCTGTCAAACTTTGTTTGTGGATACCAAACAGGCTTGATGTTTTCTCACCTGTGACCTGCCATATCTCATGGTTTGCTGCTTTGTGCCGTGTTGTGCTGAAGCCCATCTAATGTGCTGTTAGTGGTTGTTTTTCGAATGTCATGGACCTCCCAACATTGATCGTCAAAAAAGAGTTGAGGGTATCTAGGAAGAGGGCTTTGCTTGCTTCCCGGGGTTCAGCCCCCCCCTCAAAGAAAACGGTCTACGATGTTTTGCACTGTGATGCATCCATTTACATGAGTGAAAAGTTTCACTTTTTCTTCAGATGCGGATGGGTGTGTGCAGTTAGAGCCCAGGGAGCACCTGCATGCTCATACAGATTGTGATACTGCGCAGTGGTAAGCCAAAAGTTTCTGCCTAAATTTGGGACCAGCCGGATTTTGGCACCTTTTGGCAATTGTCCAATGAAAAATGCAACAGAACCTAGGGGGCTGAGAGAGAATGTTATTCCAGCCCCCTCTCAGAATTGGGGGGGGGGTGTACCATTGCAGATTTTTTTTATGCATAGATGGAATGTTGCTGAGCTGGCTCCAGACCGCGGGAACTCCTGCTGGCTGTTGGGGCCGGGGCTCCAGCATGATGTCATGCTGTCAAAAGCACACCTCGACACAGGGTGCATTGAGATTGATGGCTTTGCCCATCCATCCTACCGACTATGAAGGCTCCAACTTACTTCCACACATGTACCACCGGTGCCCAGCATAGAACATTGGATGAAAGAGCAATATTCTTTCCTCACCGGGGGCAATTTTTGGATATACCTAGGGAGGTGTGTGCGATATACTTCGGCGGGGTTGGTTCCACCATTTTGGATACGGGTACCAGCCGATGCTTGGAAAATCGCTTAGAAGTTTTGGCACCAAAATCGGGCGATATCGCTACCCCCCCCCCCCCCCTTGCAATCTCCCCCCCCCACCCGGGAGACCGTCACTTCCATGTTTTTCTAGTTAACATGTATTGTGCTGGTTTGTGTTGCCCATCTGCTTTACGCATGGCCTTGCATTGCTTTCCCATTACTACAAATCGAGCACCTGTGTGTGTTCTGTGATATTCTCTCTCCAAAGGCGTTGTATGGGTGTGTTGTGTTGCTACTTCAGACCCAAGATGTTTTCTCCCGGTGACCATGTACGGTCATGCCTGTCATGCAAACTGAGCATGTGCAACAGTTCAAAGTGTGATCCGTTCACCGGTCAGGGAACCCGGCGCTGAGGAAGTCACGGCGTAGGGCACCACCTGCGCGGGTGCCCCGAGGGGTCAAAAGGCGGCAGTCGGTCACAGAACGGCCGGGGAGCCCACGGCGCAAGCGACCCCAGCTACAGCAAGGGGATGCGCGGTCACACACGGCCCTGGAGGCCCCAGACCGTCACGGGAGCCCAGCCGGAGCCCCCCTCCCCATGTCCAGGCATGCGCTCTCATACCTACAGCTCACAGGAGCTATCACTCCTGAGCGTGCGTCACGCATAGTGGTGGTAAGCACCCCAGAGGGGCAGCGCACCCCACTACCGACGCGCAGCTCGGAGCAGCCTCCACACGAAAAGGGACGCGACATCCCCCCGGGGATAGCAAGGATGTTGCAGCAGATCAGGATGCCCCCAGCAAGGCCACAACCGCTACAGCCCCGAAGGGAACCACGGCCCAACGAGCGGACTTCACGCACCGCCGTCCTGCCCACAGGCCCTCCGATGGGGTTCAACGTAACTAGCACCCCGTCTCCGCGGGTGCTGAGCAGGCCAGGGCAATTCTCGCCATCTCCGGCATGGTCGCCGGCGGTGACTTCCAGTTGGCACTCCGTGCGGCACGTGACCCCGGAGCATTGGTCGCCCGCATGCACACCAGGGGGGGGCCTAACCGACAGCAGGATTCACCTCACCTGCCCCTTGTCCTGCTGGCGCCCCTATTTGAGAGCGCAATGTCTACCCCGCGAAGGGACAGCACTCAGAGTGCGTCTGATGAGGACGTGCAGCAGTATGCCGTCCGGTGTTCTACCCCCCCCGGTCTGCCCCCCACCCTGCTGGCGCCACTTTTTGAGAGCGTGATGTCTGCCTCGCGAGCGGGCAGCACTCATCGTGAGTGCGATGAGGACATGGGTCAGTATGAAGTCCAGTACTCTACCCCACCCTCCGTGGGGGAGTGGCCCCCTAACCCCTTTACCTTTCCCTCTCTTCGCGTAGCACAGCGTCTCTGCACGGATCTGCCTGGCATGGCCCGACAGGGCCAGGGATGGGTTCGTGACCCCCATGCACGACACTCCACCATGCTGTACAGCATGCAGGAAGGTGCTCTGTCTTCCAACAGCGCGGAGGGGCTCATGAAGCATGGACGGGCCTCACGTGAGGCAACATAAAGGACGGAGGGGGGAGCCTCTTGTCATACAGGGCGGCAGCTCTTCAGAAACCCGCGCGACTTGCCCCTTGGGTGAGTCTGGGGGCTGGAATGGGTAGAAGCCCCATGGACTATTGCTCCTTAATATGATTTCCTCCCCCCCCCCCCCTTGCAACCCCCCCCCCACCCGGGAGACCGTCACTTCCATGTTTTTCTAGTTAACATGTATTGTGCTGGTTTGTGTTGCCCATCTGCTTTACGCATGGCCTTGCATTGCTTTCCCATTACTACAAATCGAGCACCTGTGTGTGTTCTGTGATATTCTCTCTCCAAAGGCGTTGTATGGGTGTGTTGTGTTGCTACTTCAGACCCAAGATGTTTTCTCCCGGTGACCATGTACGGTCATGCCTGTCATGCAAACTGAGCATGTGCAACAGTTCAAAGTGTGTCATTCTCGTACCCAGAAGTTCTTCACCGTTCCTTTGGATCCTCAATAACATTAGTGTTGGATGAAACACATTGGCACTGCATCAATGCGAAAGTCGCTTCACACGTGTTCTTTTTGCTTGCATCGGTGGAGGGTACCACAGTTTGCCTTGAAATACCCTTGCAATCCCCCCCCCCCCCCGGGAGACCGTCACTTGGCAACCGTCCCCCCCCCCCACCCGGGAGACCGTCGCGCGCTAACCCGGGAGTTTGCAAGGGGGGCGCAGGGTAGCAATGTTCCATGGACATTCCGGCCAACCGTCCCCGGGTGCCTCGTAAAAAATTTTGGTTTGCTTGGGGCAAGGCAGAATTATTGCAACATTCCATGGAAGCTGGATGTTACATTGGAAGCAATCTCCTTTGTACTTCGTCGAAAAGTTTCATGCACTGGCACATACTAATACCTATGAGCTATGAGATGGCTAGGTAAAAATACAAGGGTAGCTCGGTAAAAATACAAGGGCAGCTTGTGGTATTCGTTGTGATTGGCCGTCTTCAGCACCTTTTGGTATTTGTTGGTCGCAGGCGGTGCTGATTCTTACCCCATTTTTGCACGCGTAAAGGGTGCTTCTTTTGCTCTCAGCTACTGCCGCTATGGCACCGAGCCAACACAAGGAGGAGGAAGTGGTCGCTCAAAGCCCCATCAAAGTGTCCTCCTCCCCAAGTAAGGGGCAATCCCTCCTAAGCGGACACCACCCCCCTCACCACCATCACCACCATCCTCCCCGGCACTTCCCCATCGTCCTGTTCCAAGCCCCCAAAGGAACCCCCCCCCCCCCCCAACTAGAATCCTTTGAAGCACCCCCAGATGCCTACGGGATTGCCTTGGCTGCCTTGCAAAAGGCAGTCATGTCAACTGCAGTCCCACCCCCATCCCCTCCTCAAACCTCGGGGTTGTCCCCAAGGACAACCCCAACCCCCCCAAACCTACAGTCCGTGGCCCCTACAGCGCAAAGACCCTGCAGCTGGTTAGGGACAACCATGGGGACGGGGCCCTTTTTTTTTGGAGGCAGCCTTTGGGTGCCCTGTTTGCTGAAAATTTGGGGGGGGGGTAGTGTAGTGCACGCGCAGTGCAACTATTGGGGTCTCTGGTAGAACTCAAAACCCATACTTTGTGATACTCGGGGCATCATGTTCTTTCATAACAGGTATTTTGTTGCTTCTTGTGCATTGGGGATATGGCATATTTAGAAGTTCACCCAATTTCACCTGGTTTGGTGACCAAGATCCCATCTGCAGCAATGTCATATTCTAGTTTTCGCATGGAGTCCTCTGGTAGTACGAACTGATATCTCATGACAACCATGTCAACTCCTTGTAACATGGCTTCTACATTTGCCCCACCCAAATTTAGGGTGGGCCAATTCTCTGCACAATGACCCCGTTAGCATGTGGTACAAAAACAAACCAATGCTGGATGAAGTTCACAAAAGGCCAAAGAGGACATCACAAAGGACATCCTTTGTGGCTTGTCCATGGGCTTTGTAATGTGAGGGTGCTTGTTGACCACCTTTCTTTCATTTTCGAAGAGAGCCTACTGATTTTTGTTGGGTGTGTTGCAAGGAATGCCAGACTTTTTGTCGTGCTTTGTGCCACATCGCCACTCATGTAAAAGAAATACATAAGGGGGAGCCCGAAACATGCTTTACCGAGGAGATCGTAGTGCATCATCACAAGTTTGTAACAGATTTTGGGGTTGTAGCCCCCCCTTTCCCCTCGCATGCCTAGAAACCAGCGATGTTTTGGACAATGTTTTCAAGCCAAAAAGTGCCGTTGAGCCAAGGATTTATTCTTGCATGCATCCGAGAGCAACCCTATACCGCATAAACAAAATTTGCCGGGGGATGTATGCCCTTTCCTTTCTCACCGTGAAACACATGGGCAAATAAACACCTAAGGACCAAGGGGGAATCCTTGCAATGCGCACCAGGGTTGCGAATAAGAATGGCACTATTTGGGGGGGGGGTGGCCAACCATGGACATGTCCTAGGGTTGATGTCCATGGTCTGTCCATGGTTGACTGTCACACCGTAGACATGGATGTTGTTGTTGTTGTTGCCGTGTGGTTCTTGATGTACCCCGTTTTTCTGGAAAGATGGTGTGCCTCTTGTTTTTTCTGACAGCGCCATGCCAGCAAAACAATGGTCTGAAAATTGTCCCCCCCATCATCATGAGGCTTGCAAGAACGCTGAGGCCTATCGCAAGCGGCGGGAGCACGAGGGCACTCAGTGCCGGAAGCGTGTTGTTGCTGCTGCTACTGCTGTGTTGATTGGCACCGCATTTAGTGTGGCTGGTCCGCTTGCCGCCGCTGTGCAGCCTGCCCCCGCAACACGTGTAGGCACTGGTGCTGTTCCTACAGCCAGCCCCCCCCCCCCCCCGCCCAATCTTGCGATTATGCTGCTAATCCTGCGTTCCTGCATTTTTTGGCAGGGTCTGAATGTGAAGTTGCTGTCAGCTCAGATTCTCTGATTCTCTGTGTGCTGTCTCCATGTCTCCAGTGGCACAAACAATGGCAGTGGCAGTGACAGTGACCGTGAAAGTGGCAGCGAAAGTGGCACTGACGGTGATCCGGACAATGACAGCGAATGAAAATCAGATCCGAACACAAGGATCTGCACATGATTTTTGGATGAGTTCAATATCTCCTTGAGTTCCTCATGCATGTGTCCACACGGGGTATGGGGGTCTTCAAGGTGGTCTGAATTTGCGGACTTTTAGGCCCATGGACCCAACCATGGACGGACAGACCATGGACAGGACAAGGTGGGGGAGACCCCCCCCCCCCCATTCGCACCTGCCTACGTGCCCGAAACCTGCGTCTTGACGCAGGAGCATTTTGACACGAGACCCGCGTCCTGTCGCGACGTACAGCAACACAAAAGTGTGGCAAAAGGTGTGGCAACGGCAACGGCTGAACTCAGGCACAAACCCCGCGTCCTGTCGCGGAAGAGCTCCCTGGCGTGATGCTGCCCGGAAGGCCATGGAAGAAGCAGGGACCACATCAGCACCAACATGGCCCCTACGCACAAATTCAGCCAGCCCCTGAGAAGGTCAAGCCACAACAAGAACGCCGGCGTTTCAAGGTGCAAGCACTAAGCCAGCTAGACGCCATAGCGGATGAAGGGTTGAGAGCTGTCAATGCCGAGCTGGCCACTATGGGCTGGGCCCGCAATCAGGAGATCTAGCTTTGACTGGACCAACCACACAGCACCAGGATGCACTGTGAAATTGTGGACAATCATGGAGAGCCATTGCTGATGAGCAACCAAGAACTCTACTCGGTGATGGTCCAAATCAACTGGACCCTGAAGACTCAGGCTGTGACGAATA
>OZ038386.1:72966425-73082858 GCA_964036045.1 Eutreptiella sp. 'Long Island Sound 2002'
AACGGGCTACAAAAAATCCCCCCTCCCCTGCCACAAGCCCACAATCCTCGGACAGGGTCACCCTGCACGGCAGGTGCATCTGGGTGGCCGTCGTTTGCTGCGCGGCGGTGACCGCGTTGAGGGTGACGCTCCAATACCACCTCTCGGTGGAGTGCCGCGGTACCCCCTTCACGTTCACCGTCCTGTTGAGGAGGTACGCCGGTGCGGGCTGCTTGTTGACCGGGGCAATGTACAGCCCCAAGAAGCCCCCGCGTACATCACTGCCCCGGGGTGGCTGCATCGCGGGAAAAGGGACCGGGGACCCGATGGCCAGGTCGGCGAGTGATGGGCCCACCGGCCCCCGAGCCTTGTCAACCGCCGCTGCCATCGCGGGCTCCGCTCCCGATGCACCTGGCACCGGCTCCTTCATCGCTGACACCAGTTGCAGTTGCCGTCGCGTTGCCAGTAGCGTTGGTCGTGAGGAGCTGCTGGCACCTTCGGTGGGCGGCGCGAACGTTACCGGGCGCGAATGTTGACTCTGTGTTTTGCTGCCGTTTGCATCAACCAAAGGCTCGTGCAGGGGGAATTGAGCCTGCAAATGTAGGGGGGGGGGGGTCCAAAAATAAAGATGCAAACAGCAGCAAAGCACAGAGTCAACGTTCGCGCCCGGTAACGTTCGCGCCACCCCCACTGAGAGCTCACTGAGCCGTCACTGAGAGGGGGTCCAAAAATAAAGATGCAAACAGCAGCAAAGCACAGAGTCAACGTTCGCGCCCGGTAACGTTCGCGCCGCCCCCACTGAGAGCTCACTGAGCCGTCAGTGAGAGCTAATTGGGCTCACTGAGCGCTCACTGAGCCATTTGGCGCGCTCAGTGAGCGCTCACTGAGCGCTCAGTGAGCACGCCAAATGGCGCAGTGAGCGCTCAGTGAGCGCGCCAAATGGCTCAGTGAGCGCTCACTGAGCGCACCCGACGGCTCAGTCAGGTCTCAGTTGCACCTCCAGACTGGCAACTGCAACTGGCGGCAGGATGCTGGAGCCGCCTGAGCACAGCCCCATGCAGGCCACACACAGGGCCCGTACAGGCCCCCATACAGGCCCCGTAAAGGCCAGCAGCAGACTGGCACGGCCTGTGCAGGAGGCCCACGCGCTGGCCAGCCTCTGCACATGTTAAACCCACTCATGGGGCACCCTGTGCACATGTTAAGCCCGCTCGTGGGGCACACAGCGAACCCCCTGCCAGCCCACAGCCCCACAGGCCCACAGCCCGAGACCCACCTTTCCAAACACCATGGTGCACCCCACCACCACCCTGTCGCGCCCCCTACCAATATTCCCCCCAACACCCCGGTGTGAATCCTGCAGGGCAGGGGGAGAAGGGAGTAACACCTTGCCGCTGCAGATGCAGCGCATCAAAAGCGGGACCTCGGCGCCCGCATCGCTCCTTGTACACCGCTTCTCCGGCCCGCGATGCCACGAGAAGCCGAGCAGCAAAGCCTGCTGTGCGGAGATGGGGCGGGAGCAGGGGGCCCAATACTGCTGCAGCATGGCAGCCTCCCCGGGTCCACGGTTACCCAGGTCGAGCCATGATGGCCCGCTTGTCCACAGGACGTCGCCTTCCTCCACGTACACGTGGCACATGGGGTCGGCGGCGTCCAGGGCAGGCCTGGCCAGCAGCAGCGGGTGGTATGGGCAGCCGGGGCCTGACGGGCCCGCGGGGGGCAGCCAGTCGTCCAGCTGCTCAAACCGCGGCAGACCGACCGCGCCCTGCAGTCCCTCGCCGAAGGCGAAGTACTGCCCCCAGTGGCTGATAGCCCTGGGGTTGGGCAGCGGCCCGTCTCCCCGTGGCCGTGAAGCCGGCTCATCCTTGGCCCCTGGCAGAGGGTCAAGCGTGAACCGCTCCACGTCCACCCACTTGTGACGCTCGTCGGGGGTGAGGAAGCGGAAGAGAACGACCTGCTTCCCCACCCCCGGCAGCGCGGCGAGACCCCGATGTCTCAGCGTGGAGGCAAAGAGAACCATGTCCCCACGCTGAAACTCGAAGGTCTCGACCCGCAGAGCGTCATGGTCACCCAGGTGGCTGCCCAGGTGCACCTCTAAATGATACTTGTCCGAGAGGACAAGCATCATTGAGAGATGGTCGGGCAGCTCACCCATGCTAGGGAGCATACCTGGCAACTTATCAACGTCAGTATGCCAGGTCTGCTCCCTAGCATCTTCCCCGGCGGCAATTGCCGACCACTGCGTTGGGAAGAGACCCCTCATCTCGGGCCAGCGAGCACTGCACTGCTGACTATCCCGTTGCAAGGGGTCCCTTCCCAACACAGAGATAAGCTTGCCGGGCCGAGTACCCCAGCGCCGTGGCAGTTTGGGATCAGCCAAGCACTCCTCGCGAGAGTGTGCATTGGACAGCAGATCCCAAATTGCATCCGGCTGGGTGCCGCAGGAGTCGACGAGAATGCGGTACCAGTTCTCGCACTCCTTGGCCTCTACCGCCCCCCTAACCACCCGGAGCCCCAAGTCGCACAAGGACTCATCCGACTCAAGGTCATGAGCCGGGAGTTCATGTGAGAACACCGGGGCAGCCAGGGAGATGTAGGGGGGAGGGGAGGCGGCACCGCGGAGGAACACGGGCTCCTTGGTCCTATACAGGGCTGGGGTGGTGTAGTCGGGCACCACATGGCACCACTCAGGAATGATGGGACAAGCCGAAAGGCTTTCCCACCATTCCCCTGACACCACCCCGACCCCGAAAGGCAGGGGCTCAAGGAGTCCCTTCTTGGGTGCCACGTGGCTGACACCAAGATCTGAAGTCCAACCGTGTTGGAGATCTTTGGTGTCATGAGCCCGTGTCCCGAACTCGTGGGGGGTACCGATCAGCTTTCCTGAGGACTGCTGCACCAAATCTTGGACAGCAGCCACAGGAAAGCGGAAGCGTACGGCACGAAGAGCTGGATGCACCTGGCGCAACATTTGGTTGCGCCGGTGCATCCAGCTCTTTCCAAGAAGGGTCACATCGGACACGTTGATGTGGACCACTTCTGGGGAAGGGGCAGGGAGCTGCTGGGCCCACAGCTTCAAGGGCTCTAGGTCCGTCGAAGGCACCCCCGGGTACGCTGCCTCTGTGAAAGCGGTAGGTACCCGGGGGCGACTAAGGAAAGACGCGAGAGCCTTTGAAGCTGCCGGTTCCAGGCCTGGGACAACATTAGACATGGTGTGAAAGAGAGGACCTATGGGAGCGAGAAGGAATGGATGGGTAGGCGGATAGGGGGGCGGAGGAGAGGCGGAAAGGGGGGGGGGACCCTCTGAGTGAGCCCCCAATTAGCTCTCACTGAGCGCTCACTGAGCGCTCACTGAGCCATTTGACGCGCTCAGTGAGCGCTCACTGAGCGCTCAGTGAGCCGGCTCAGTGATGGCTCAGTGACGGCTCAGTCGGGCGCTCAGTCAACTGAGCCGTCGCCAAAAAAAGTACCCCCCCCCTTGAACCTTGACCAAGTGAGTATCTAAACTTCTAAAAACATTAAATGCACATTACCTAGCATGCAAAACGCACAACAAACAAGCACAAAGACATCGCAATGCACAACTGAGCCCCAAATGAGCCCCAACTTCACATTTCCACTTAGCCACCAGTGAGCCGCAGGTACATGAATGACACAGTGTGGCCATCAACACGGGGAACGAAGAGGTGGTGGCATCATGCACTCCAAGATGGGGATCTCATCGACCCTGTATATGCACTGCACCCGCAATCACATGTGCCCAATGTCGCCACAAGAAAAGGCAAGCGGTTGGATGCTATCCTATGTTCCCCACTATTGTGGGGTGTATGTCAGCCCATAGGGTACCAGGTGCGGACTATGGCCTCGGGCGGGGATCATGATGCAGTAATCATGCACACCACGAACCCGTTATACACATCAACTGCAACAACGCCTGTCCAAGGGTCTGTGCGCATGTGGTCAAGAGGAAAGTTTCAGGCGTTTCACAGGCATATGTCCCGCTGGGTAGAGCAGGTAGAAGCGCAAGAAGGAACTGTAAAAAGACCAGAGCAAATATTCACAGAATCGAGCCGTTTCGTAGAGCAGCAGGCACCGCCACCTAAAGCAATGGATCCTAATGAGAAAAGACTCAAAGCGGCATGGGAAAACTCACCCCAATCCCATAGGGCAGCAAAGGACTGGTGCGAGTATCAAGCACTAAAGCGGCTTAGGCTGGCGAGCAAAGGACTTCGACAGTTCCGGAAAGCAGCAATACATACGGGATCGAAGTTCTTTACCGAATCAAAACTGTGGTTACTTACACCATTTCGCATGGCACAACGGCAGCCAGAGGAGCAGTCTGCACGGAAACTCCTGCCCAAATTTGCCGGAAACCCGCCATGGGACCCTGAACAATGTAAAAAGATACTACACGAGGTACTGACCCAAAAGACGGGTTTCCAAACAGCTCCACCGTCATGGGAAACCTTCCACAAGGTAGTCAAGCAACCCCAGAAAAAAGCAGCAGGACCAGATCAAGTGGCACCACACCTTGTGTCGTGGCTACCCCTGGACCTGCAGTGGGAAGTGTACCAGGCGGTATTGGAGGTATGGGTCACTGGAGAAGTACCAAAACCTTGGTTGGAGGGAAGGATAACACTGTTGTATAAAAAAGGGGATCCTTCCCAGGCAGCAAACTACAGACCCATAGCGGTGTCGGGGGCCATGTATTTGATACTGGCACGATTACTGCTGGGTGCCCTAAAGGACCAATCGAACAATCACTGTCGGCATGTCAGGCGGGCGGAAAAAGGGGAAAAACGCCGGCGCAACATGCATTGGCAATGTTGACCAGACTGCATGCGAAGGACAATGAGGAAGCATATGTGTGCCTCATTGATATAGCCAAAGCATACCCGAGCATGCCGCACCCGGCCATCACATACGCCTTGCAAGCAATTGGGACGCCACAACACCTCATAGACATGATCAAGACTCGAACTAGGACCGAGCGGGGTCCTAGTCTTGCGTGACGCATTGGAAATCACCGTGGAGGAAACACTGCCTGCGTTGGAGATGTGCCTCCACGGTCAGTACGATCGTCCTAAAAAACGGCTCAAAAACATCTCATTTTCACCTCAAAATGGACCGCCGCGTGGCACCACGGCATGGTACATGCCTTATTGAACACCCATTTGCATTCCTTTCATAGCCCAATCGCTATGAAAGAACAATGGCCCTCATTGCAAAGACCTACTTGGCACACCGGCGATCGTCCGGAGTTTTCAGGACGATCGTCCTGAAAACAGCCCAAAACCGGCCATTTTTGGACACTAAATCGGCCGTAGAACGGGCTAGACGGCTCGAAATGCAATGAAACTTGTTTGTGGTGATGCGCTTTGGCTCCCCGGTCGTTTTGAGCTACTTGGATGCCGGTTTTGAGCCGCGGTGTGGTCTCAAGGACTTTTTAAGCGCCTGCTTGCTGCTGCTTGCTGCTGCTTGCTAAAACGTGTAGCTCATCCTTGGACCCTAAAAGGTGGTGTAAAACCTCGACAGGGTAAACCCAGCTCGGTAATAAGGGACATCTACAATAGGAGCACATTGCAGTATGGTTCATTTGTGTATTCATTAGACCGAGGAGTGAAAGAAGGCTGCCCGCTCTCACCATCCCTGTTTGTGCTAGTGTACGAGGCCTTTCATCACACGTTGGCGACAGAACTCCCAGAGTTGGGAGTATACATGTATATGGATGACATTGCCATAGTGGCGAACAATCTCACCCAGTTGAAGGCGGCCATGAATAGGATCTCAAAACTGTCGCAAATCCTGGGGGTCCAGGTCAACCCAGGAAAGACGGAACTGTACCACTGGGCTATGAAACCACACAGTGCAAAAGTGATATGGAATGGACAACACATAAAAGCAAGGTCAGCCGTGTTCAGTTATCTAGGTCATATGATTGCACATCCAGCGCATGTGTCACTAGCGCGCTCCCAGATACTGGCGGAAGTAAAAAGTGATCTAAACAGGTACCAGCAGCTACCATTGAACGCCTTCGAAAGGGTATAACTGGTGAACTCCGTCTTGATTCCCAGGTGGCTGTACCATGCCGTGTTTGTACCCCATGATCGCATGTTCCACAAGATAGATCAAAGGGTACGTGATTTTGTGACGGTCGCGAAAGGCGTAGAACCCAAGCATAATGCGAGCCATGTCGCCGCATCCCAAAAGCACGGGGGGCTGGGGCTGCACCAAATCTATTGGGCCTACAGAGCAAGGTATATCACCATCATGCAACGCACTCTGCGAGACGGGGACCATCCCATTACCAAAGCAGCCAGCCGACCTGTGCACCACACCATGGCTCCACTCAAGGACTATGTCCACATGGTGGAGCAAATGGGAGGAACAATACTAATTAAAATGGATGAAAGACAACGCCTGCAAGGGGGACCGGAGCTGTTCGATGAAGAGGATTCAGAGGATGGCGATATGCTCAGGGCCCAAGAGAGGGTGGTAGGCGTGATGGAATATAGGGCGCAGTACCACGGCACTGCACACCCGCCGGGCGTGGACGACATAGGCACACTCCCATCAGGTTTCAGACAAGTCATGATTGGCGGCATGATGTGTTACACCAATGGAAAGGGCAAAACAGATACCAAATGGTACAATGATGGCAGTAAACAGCATAATAGGGCGGGAGTAGGAATCAAATGTGGCCAATTGGAGATAATTGCCAGAGTGACGGGTCCGCAGACGTCGTATCGGGCCGAGCTGCAAGGGGCGGCCATTGTGAGTTGTTTGGCAGACTAGGAAGATGAGTTGGTCATAGACAACAAAGCAGTAGTGGATTATGGGGCAGCAACACCAAATAGGGAATGCTCGGATATAGACCTGCGGCAAATAATACAAACACACCAAGGGGCCAAGCAGCTGCGATGGAGATGGATCCCAAGTCACAGAGTGATCAAACGATACCACACGGAACACAAAAAGAAGGGCATCAAGCACAACGATGTCGTGGATAAACTGGCGAAGTTGGCGGCAAAACTCCCTTTGCCGGAGGCACCCCAGGGGAGTGGATAGCATCACCATATGTAATGGAGTCACACCTACACCAGCCAAGAAGTGGATTATAGAATACCGAAACGAGGTGAAATGGGCAGGGACCCATTGGATGAGCTGGCTGCCACTACGAGGGACACGAAGAATGACATGGATCACCAGCTATGTGTATAGCGACCTAGTCGGCTATCAGACATCAGACATCAGACTTTTATGGACCATCACCCCCAAACCCCCCCCCCCCACCCCAACACCCTTTCTAACCCCCCCCCCCCCTGTGTCAGACTTTACCCCCCCCCCCCCGTGTCCCCCCCCAATATCAGACTTGTCCCATTGTCACCACACCCTTGAGGTGTAGAATTGGGTTGTGGTCTCGACCCTAGCGTCTGAAACCCAACCAGTGCTTGCAACCCCTTCAATGATGGTACGTGCCCCCCCCCCCCCCCCCCACCCCACCCTACCCCACCCCACCCCATCTCTCGGACTCAAACCGATCGGGGGGCTCATATGTGACTGAAGACAAGTGGGAACAGAATCCCAAGCAACCTCACCTGAGCTAATCGGGTCAGTTTTGCTGGTGGGGTGGGTTGGTGGGGGTTCATCCGGTTGGGCCGGAACTGGCGAGAGGGGGGGTAGTGGGTTTCGAGCACGGCACAACACAGCACGGCACAGCACGGCACATCACAGCACATCACAGCACACCACAGCACAGCACAACATACAGCGTAGCACAGCATATTACAGCACAACAGAGCACAACACAGCCCCTACGGCCGCCCAAGAGAGCCTCCCTCCCTCCTCCCCTCCCTCCCTCCCCTCCCTCCCTCCCCTCCCTCCCTCCCCTCCCTCCCTTCCTCCCACCCTGTCATTTCCCTGCTTGTGTGGTTGAGGTTAGGGAGGGTATGCCTGTTTTTCTTTTTCAGGTTTTCTTTTGCAGTAGAGTGTTTTCCCACCAGCTTACCAAGGTCCGAACACCAAAAAAACTAAAATAGGAGGTATGTTACTCCGTTCCTTAGTTAGTTCCGGTGGAGGGTGGATGGGGCACCACTCCCCCAGGCGCCCCCTTGACACCTATTTACCCCCCCATCAATTTCATATGCCCCCCCTATCAATTTCATAGCCCCCCCCCCATCCATTTCATAGCCCCCCCCACATCCATTTCATAGCCCCCCCTATCAATTTCATAGCCCCCTCCCATCCATTTCATAGTCCCCCCCACATCCATTTCATAGCCCCCCCATATCAATTTCATAGCCCCCCCCCCCCTCCATTTCACAGCCCCTCCCGCATCAATTTCATAGCCTCCTCCCATCAATTTCATAGCCCCCCCCCCTATCAATTTCATAGCCCCCCCCCCCATCAATTTCATATGCCCCCCCATCAATTTCATAGCCCCCCCCCCTATCAATTTCATAGCCCCCCCCCCTTATCAATTTCATAGCCCCCCCCCCGTCAATTTCATAGCCCCCCCCCCATCAATTTCATAGCCCTACCCCCCATCAATTTCGCAGTCCTACCCCCCATCAATTTCATAGCCCCACCCCCAGCAATTTCATAGGTCCCCCCCATTCAATTTCATCGCCCCCCCCCCATCGATTTCATAGCCCCCTGCCCTATCAATTTTATAACCCCCCCGTTATCAATTTCATAGCCCCTCCACCATCAATTTCATAGCCCCGCCCCCATCCATTTCATAGCCCCCCCATCAATTTCATATGCCCCCCTATCAATTTCATAGCCCCCCCCCCATCCAATACATAGCCCCCCCCCATTAATTTCATAGCCCCCCCCCCCATCAATTTCATAGCCCCACCCCCATGAATTTCATAGGTTCCCCCCATTCAATTTCATAGCCCCCCCCCAAAATCGATTTCATACCCCCCCACCCTTGACTTCATAGCCCCCCCCCCCCATTGATTCATAGAGGGGTGTATACCCCTGTTAGGAATTGGCGCGTGGGCGCGCACTGATTCCTAGAGGGGTCTTATTTGGGGGGTCTAGACCCCCCAAATAATTGACGCATGGGCATGCGTGAATTATTTGGGGGGTCTACACCCCCCAGATAACTGACGCATGGGCATGCGTCAAATATTTGACGGACATACATCCGTCAAATATTTTGGGGGTGTACAGCCCCCAAATATTTGACGGAACCCCATCCGTCAAATATTTTGGGGGTGTACAGCCCCCTAATATTTGACGGAACCCCATCCGTCAAATATTTTGGGGGTGTAGACCCCCCAAATATTTGACGGAACCCCATCCGTCAAATATTTTGGGGGTATAGACCCCCCAAATATTTGGCGGAACCCCATCCGTCAAATATTTTGGGGGTGTACAGCCCCCAAATATTTGGCGGAACCCCATCCGTCAAATATTTTGGGGGTCTACACCCCCAAAATATTTCACGGATGTGGTTCCGTGAAATATTTTGGGGGTGTACAGCCCCCAAATATTTGACGGAACCCCATCCGTCAAATATTTTGGGGGTCTACAGCCCCCAAATATTTGACGGAACCCCATCCGTCAAATATTTTGGGGGTGTAGACCCCCCAAATATTTGACGGAACTCCATCCGTCAAATATTTTGGGGGTGTACAGCCCCCAAATATTTGGCGGAACCCCATCCGTCAAATATTTTGGGGGTGTACAGCCCCCAAATATTTGGCGGAACCCCATTCGTCAAATATTTTGGGGGTCTACACCCCCAAAATATTTCACGGATGTGGTTCGGTGAAATATTTTGGGGGTGTACAGCCCCCAAATATTTGACGGAACCCCATCCGTCAAATATTTTGGGGGTCTACAGCCCCCAAATATTTGACGGAACCCCATCCGTCAAATATTTTGGGGGTCTACAGCCCCCAAATATTTGACGGAACCCCATCCGTCAAATATTTTGGGGGTCTACAGCCCCCAAATATTTGACGGAACCCCATCCGTCAAATATTTTGGGGGTGTAGACCCCCCAAATATTTGACGGAACCCCATCCGTCAAATATTTTGGGGGTCTACAGCCCCCAAATATTTGGCGGAACCCCATCCGTCAAATATTTTGGGGGTGTACAGCCCCCAAATATTTGACGGAACCCCATCCGTCAAATATTGTGGGGGTGTACAGCCCCCAAATATGTGGCGGAACCCGATCCGTCAAATATTTTGGGGATCTACACCCCCAAAATATTTCACGGATGTGGTTCCGTGAAATATTTTGGGGGTGTACAGCCCCCAAATATTTGGCGGAACCCCATCCGTCAAATATTTTGGGGGTCTACACCCCCAAAATATTTCACGGATGTGGTTCCGTGAAATATTTTGGGGGTGTACAGCCCCCTAATATTTGACGGAACCCCATCCGTCAAATATTTTGGGGGTGTACAGCCCCCAAATATTTGACGGAACCCCATCCGTCAAACATTTTGGGGGTCTACAGCCCCCAAATATTTGGCGGAACCCCATCCGTCAAATATTTTGGGGGTGTAGACCCCCCAAATATTTGGCGGAACCCCATCCGTCAAATATTTTGGGGGTGTACAGCCCCAAAATATTTGACGGAACCCCATCCGTCAAATATTTTGGGGGTGTACAGCCCCCAAATATTTGGCGGAACCCCATCCGTCAAATATTTTGGGGGTCTACAGCCCCCAAATATTTGACGGAACCCCATCCGTCAAATATTTTGGGGGTCTACAGCCCCCTAATATTTGACGGAACCCCATCCGTCAAATATTTTGGGGGTGTAGATCCCCCAAATATTTGACGCAACCCCATCCGTCAAATATTTTGGGGGTCTACAGCCCCCAAATATTTGGCGGAACTCCATCCGTCAAATATTTTGGGGGTGTAGACCCCCCAAATATTTGACGGAACCCCATCCGTCAAATATTTTGGGGGTGTAGATCCCCCAAATATTTGACGGAACCCCATCTGTCAAATATTTTGGGGGTGTACAGCCCCCAAATGTTTGGCGGAACCCCATCCGTCAAATATTTTGGGGGTCTACACCCCCAAAATATTTCACGGATGTGGTTCCGTGAAATATTTTGGGGGTGTACAGCCCCCAAATATTTGGCGGAACCCCATCCGTCAAATATTTTGGGGGTCTACACCCCCAAAATATTTCACGGATGTGGTTCCGTGAAATATTTGGGGGGTGTACAGCCCCCAAATATTTGGCGGAACTCCATCCGTCAAATATTTTGGGGGTGTAGACCCCCCAAATATTTGGCGGAACCCCATCCGTCAAATATTTTGGGGGTGTACAGCCCCCAAATATTTGGCGGAACCCCATCCGTCAAATATTTTGGGGGTCTAC
The DNA here is from genome assembly GCA_964036045.1 of Eutreptiella sp. 'Long Island Sound 2002'. Classification (NCBI taxonomy): domain Eukaryota; phylum Euglenozoa; class Euglenophyceae; order Eutreptiales; family Eutreptiaceae; genus Eutreptiella; species Eutreptiella sp. 'Long Island Sound 2002'. The sequence goes on from OZ038386.1 coordinate 72,977,767, forward strand.
ACCCCCAAAATATTTCACGGATGTGGTTCCGTGAAATATTTTGGGGGTGTACAGCCCCCTAATATTTGGCGGAACCCCATCCGTCAAATATTTTGGGGGTCTACAGCCCCCAAATATTTGGCGGAACTCCATCCGTCAAATATTTTGGGGGTGTACAGCCCCCAAATATTTGGCGGAACCCCATCCGTCAAATATTTTGGGGGTCTACAGCCCCCAAATATTTGGCGGAACTCCATCCGTCAAATATTTTGGGGGTGTAGACCCCCCAAATATTTGACGGAACCCCATCCGTCAAATATTTTGGGGGTGTACAGCCCCCAAATATTTGACGGAACCCCATCCGTCAAATATTTTGGGGGTGTACAGCCCCCAAATATTTGGCGGAACCCCATCCGTCAAATATTTTGGGGGTGTACAGCCCCCAAATATTTGGCGGAACTCCATCCGTCAAATATTTTGGGGGTGTAGACCCCCCAAATATTTGGCGGAACCCCATTCGTCAAATATTTTGGGGGTGTACAGCCCCCAAATATTTGGCGGAACCCCATCCGTCAAATATTTTGGGGGTCTACACCCCCAAAATATTTCACGGATGTGGTTCCGTGAAATATTTTGGGGGTGTAGACCCCCCAAATATTTGACGGAACCCCATCCGTCAAATATTTTGGGGGTCTACAGCCCCCAAATATTTGGCGGAACCCCATCCGTCAAATATTTTGGGGGTGTAGACCCCCCAAATATTTGGCGGAACCCCATCCGTCAAATATTTTGGGGGTGTACAGCCCCCAAATATTTGGCGGAACCCCATCCGTCAAATATTTTGGGGGTCTACACCCCCAAAATATTTCACGGATGTGGTTCCGTGAAATATTTTGGGGGTGTACAGCCCCCAAATATTTGGCGGAACCCCATCCGTCAAATATTTTGGGGGTCTACACCCCCAAAATATTTCACGGATGTGGTTCCGTGAAATATTTTGGGGGTGTACAGCCCCCTAATATTTGACGGAACCCCATCCGTCAAATATTTTGGGGGTCTACAGCCCCCAAATATTTGACGGAACCCCATCCGTCAAATATTTTGGGGGTCTACAGCCCCCAAATATTTGGCGGAACCCCATCCGTCAAATATTTTGGGGGTGTAGACCCCCCAAATATTTGGCGGAACCCCATCCGTCAAATATTTTGGGGGTGTAGACCCCCCAAATATTTGGCGGAACCCCATCCGTCAAATATTTTGGGGGTGTACAGCCCCCAAATATTTGGCGGAACCCCATCCGTCAAATATTCTCGGGGTGTACAGCCCCCAAATATTTGGCGGAACCCCATCCGTCAAATATTTTGGGGGTCTACACCCCCAAAATATTTCACGGACGGGGTTCCGTGAAATATTTTGGGGGTGTACATCCCCCAAATATTTGGCGGAACCCCATCCGTCAAATATTTTGGGGGTCTACAGCCCCCAAATATTTGACGGAACCCCATCCGTCAAATATTTTGGGGATGTAGACCCCCCAAATATTTGACGGAACCCCATCCGTCAAATATTTTGGGGGTGTACAGCCCCCAAATATTTGGCGGAACCCCATCCGTCAAATATTTTGGGGGTCTACACCCCCAAAATATTTCACGGATGTGGTTCCGTGAAATATTTTGGGGGTGTACAGCCCGCAAATATTTGACGGAACCCCATCCGTCAAATATTTTGGGGGTGTACAGCCCCCAAATATTTGACGGAACCCCATCCGTCAAATATTTTGGGGGTGTAGACCCCCCAAATATTTGACGGAACCCCATCCGTCAAATATTTTGGGGGTGTACAGCCCCCAAATATTTGGCGGAACCCCATCCGTCAAATATTTTGGGGGTCTACACCCCCAAAATATTTCACGGATGGGGTTCCGTGAAATATTTTGGGGGTGTACAGCCCCCAAATATTTGGCGGAACCCCATCCGTCAAATATTTTGGGGGTCTACAGCCCCCAAATATTTGACGGAACCCCATCCGTCAAATATTTTTGGGGGTGTAGACCCCCCAAATATTTGACGGAACCCCATCCGTCAAATATTTTGGGGGTGTACAGCCCCCAAATATTTGGCGGAACCCCATCCGTCAAATATTTTGGGGGTGTACAGCCCCCAAATATTTGACGGAACCCCATCCGTCAAATATTTTGGGGGTCTACAGCCCCCTAATATTTGACGGAACCCCATCCGTCAAATATTTTGGGGGTGTAGATCCCCCAAATATTTGACGGAACCCCATCCGTCAAATATTTTGGGGGTCTACAGCCCCCAAATATTTGGCGGAACTCCATCCGTCAAATATTTTGGGGGTGTAGACCCCCCAAATATTTGACGGAACCCCATCCGTCAAATATTTTGGGGGTGTAGATCCCCCAAATATTTGACGGAACCCCATCCGTCAAATATTTTGGGGGTGTACAGCCCCCAAATATTTGGCGGAACCCCATCCGTCAAATATTTTGGGGGTCTACACCCCCAAAATATTTCACGGATGTGGTTCCGTGAAATATTTTGGGGGTGTACAGCCCCCAAATATTTGGCGGAACCCCATCCGTCAAATATTTTGGGGGTCTACACCCCCAAAATATTTCACGGATGTGGTTCCGTGAAATATTTTGGGGGTGTACAGCCCCCAAATATTTGGCGGAACTCCATCCGTCAAATATTTTGGGGGTGTAGACCCCCCAAATATTTGGCGGAACCCCATCCGTCAATCATTTTGGGGGTGTACAGCCCCCAAATATTTGGCGGAACCCCATCCGTCAAATATTTTGGGGGTCTACACCCCCAAAATATTTCACGGATGTGGTTCCGTGAAATATTTTGGGGGTGTACAGCCCCCTAATATTTGGCGGAACCCCATCCGTCAAATATTTTGGGGGTGTACAGCCCCCAAATATTTGGCGGAACCCCATCCGTCAAATATTTTGGGGGTCTACACCCCCAAAATATTTCACGGATGGGGTTCCGTGAAATATTTTGGGGGTGTACAGCCCCCAAATATTTGGCGGAACCCCATCCGTCAAATATTTTGGGGGTCTACAGCCCCCAAATATTTGACGGAACCCCATCCGTCAAATATTTTTGGGGGTGTAGACCCCCCAAATATTTGACGGAACCCCATCCGTCAAATATTTTGGGGGTCTACAGCCCCCAAATATTTGACGGAACCCCATCCGTCAAATATTTTGGGGGTCTACACCCCCAAAATATTTCACGGATGTGGTTCCGTGAAATATTTTGGGGGTGTACAGCCCCCAAATATCTGACGGAACCCCATCCGTCAAATATTTCCGGGGTGTAGACCCCCCAAATATTTGACGGAACCCCATCCGTGAAACATTTTGGGGGTCTATGGGGGCCTCTTGGCACCTTTGGGGACCTATGGGGGCCAAGGGGGGCCTATGGGGGCCTATGGGGACCTTTGGGGGCCTATGGGGGCCTATGGGGACCTTTGGGGGCCTATGGGGGCCTATGGGGGCCTATGGGGACCTATGGGGGCATATGGGGACCTATGGGGACCTGTGGGGGCTTGTGGGGACCTATGCGGGCCTATGGGGGTCTATGCGGACCTATGGGGACCCATGGGGACCTATGGGGGCTTGTGGGGACCTTTGGGGGCCTATGGGGGCCATTGGGACCTCTGGGGACCTATGGGGGTCTATGTGGACCTTTGGGGGCCTATGGGGGCCTATGGGGACTCATAGGGGTCTATGGGGACCTATAGGGGCCTATGGGGGTCTATGGGGACCTATGTTGGCCTATGGGGGTCTATGGGGACCTATGGGGGCCTATTGGCACCTTTTGGGACCTATGGGGACCTATGGGGGCCAATGGGGGCCTATGGGGGCCTATGGGGACCTATAGGGGCCTATGGGGACCTTTGGGGGCCTATGGGGACCTTTGGGGGCCTATGGGGGCCTATGGGGGCACGTGGGGACCTATGGGGACCTATGGGGACCTATGGGGGCCTATGGGGACCTATGGGGGCCTATGGGGGCCTATGGGGGTCTATGGGGACCTATGGGGGCCTATGGGGGCCTATGGCGGCCTATGGTGGCCTATGGGGGTCTACGGGGAACTATGGGGGCCTATTGGCACATTTGGGGACCTATGGGGGCCAAGGGGGGCCTATGGGGGCCTATGGGGGCCTATGGGGATCTATAGGGCCCTATGGGGACCTTTGGGGGCCTATGGGGACTTTTGGGGGCCTATGGGGGCCTATGGGGGCCTATGGGGCTCTATGGGGACCTATGGGGGCCTATGGCGGCCTATGGGGACCTATGGGGACCTTTGGGGGCCTATGGGGACCTTTCGGGGCCTATGGGGACCTTTGGGGGCCTATGGGGGCCTATGGGGACCTTTGGGGGCCTATGGGGGCCTATGGGGACCTATGGGGACCTATGGGGGCCTATGGCGGCCTATGGGGACCTATAGGGGCCTATGGGGACCTTTGGGGGCCTATGGGGACCTTTGGGGGCCGATGGGGGCCTATGGGGACCTATGGGGGTCTATGGGGACCTATGGTGGCCTATGGGGGTCTATGGGGACCTATGGGGGCCTATGGCGGCCTATGGGGGTCTATGCGGACCTATGGGGACCCATGGGGACCTATGGGGGCTTGTGGGGACCTTTGGGGGCCTATGGGGGCCATTGGGACCTATGGGGACCTATGGGGACCTATGGAGACCTTTGGGGGCCTATGGGGGCCTATGGGGGCTTGTGGGGACCTTTGGGGGCCTATGGGGGCCATTGGGACCTATGGGGACCTATGGGGACCTATGGAGACCTTTGGGGGCCTATGGGGGCCTATGGGGGCTTGTGGGGACCTTTGGGGGCCTATGGGGGCCATTGGGACCTATGGGGACCTATGGGGACCTATGGGGACCTTTGGGGGCCTATGGGGACCTTTGGGGGCCTATGGGGGCCTATGGGGGCCTATGGGGGCCTATGGGGCTCTATGGGGACCTATGGGGGCCTATGGCGGCCTATGGGGACCTATAGGGGCCTATAGGGACCTTTGGGGGCCTATGGGGACCTTTGGGGGCCTATGGGGACCTTTGGGGGCCTATGCGGGCCTATGGGGACCTTTGGGGGCCTATGGGGGCCTCTGGGGACCTATGGGGACCTTTGGGGGCCTATGGCGGCCTATGGGGACCTATAGGGGTCTGTGGGGGCCTATGGGGACCTTTGGGGGCCTATGGGGGCCGATGGGGGCCTATGGGGGCCTATGCGGACCTTTGGGGACCTATGGGGGCCTATGGGGACCTATGGGGACCTATGGGCACCTTTGGGGGCCCATGGGGGCCTATGGGGGCCTATGGGCACCTTTTTGTTTGCCACTTTCCTTGCTCACACATTTTCCCCATTTTCCCATTTTGGTGTTCAAAGTCTTTTTTACTTTTGTACTGCCATGTTTCTGATTGTCCAAGGTGGTTCCCCAATGATTTTTCAATTGTGTCCTCCCTTTTTGTTTTTTTCATTTGGGGGGGGGGTTGATTTAGATTTAGGCATAGTTTCTCCCAATTTCCTCTGGGCATTAGACCCCTAGACCCACCTCCAGTACATAAGAATATCAGACATCTTCTTGGACAGACCGCACACACAACATCCCTTATCAGACATCAGACATCAGACTTTATACACATAGCTGTGGATCACATGGCTGTTGGGCAACGTCCGCTGGCAAGGGACGGGTGCACCATGGGAACGGGGGAAGGAAAAATGCCCCCTGTGTGGGGGAACCCATGGCACCACAGTGCATAATTGACTCATCCAGTGCCCGGTGTGGGAACCACAGTTTAAAAAGGTGTGGACGACTAGCTGGGGAGATTGGGCCGCCCAAATGGAGGATTGGTACAATCAAGCGACTCCAGAGGACAAGCACCGTATCAGTAAATTACAGATCCCAAAAAGCCTGATTGAGTCACTGCAGCCGGGTCAGAAGCGTGAACTCCGACGCAAAGTGGCGGAGCACCAGTACCTGGCAATGATAGGAATGACACAGCTCAGGGGCACACTACCCATGATGCCAAAGGACCCAACATGGGAGGAAGGAAACGCGGGATCGGCATGGTATGGGGCGCTTCGGGCACCAAAGGTGAGTCCAAATGTCACAGAAAAGAACCTCAGAGAGCAAGTTCACTATCGACCGCAAAAGCGCACAACCCGGGTAGTCAAAACGGACAAACATTGTAAGGACACCACAGCCCCACTACGTCAGGTGTACAACAAAGTAAAGGTATATGCGGTAGGATATTTAACAAGGAAAAGAAAAAGACAGTTGCTGGACATACTGGGGTCCCCCATAATGCCAACCACAAGAGTAGATGATCTGCGCGAACAGATATGTCAAATCCTACAGCCGCGGTGGTCCATACTGTATGGACCAGGAAACCACATGCCAATAGGAGGATATAAGATCACAAAGACTACCATAGAAGGGGTGGAGGCGGATGCCAAAACGGTCTTAGCTATGCGTTACAAGGTAGGGGTCGCCATGCACAACATGGCCAGGTGGTTGCAGTACACCCTGAAGTGGAGAGATTACTACACGCAGCAGAAAAAGAAGATGTACCATCAGGACTCCAAAGGGGTAGTGCTGCAAGTATTTCGCAAATGGTATAGACAAGGGCAAGTGCATATGAGGTACTACAATACCCAAAATGTGATGTCACCGCAACCGGCATGGGATGCGTGGGAGGAGCAGGTAAGACATCTCTGGGATCAGTCTACCAAAAAGATAATGGAATGCACTTACCGGAGGGTGAAGGACGAGGTACGACAATACATTCGGAAGCTGTTAGCAGGACACGAGTGGGTTGTAGCCATACTGCATAAAGATGCAATTAACGCTAGCCGCAAAGGACGCCCGAGGGATGGCAATGAGTCTGGTACTGACGGCACCAGCATACACAAAAGGCGTAGGACAGAGTAGGAGAGTATGTCATGAGAGGGAGGAGGAGAAAGCACACAGTGAACTAAATGGAGGTGGAAGGGATGGAGCATCTTGGAAGGTACTATGCCTCTATGGGTCTCAGCAACACAGGAGAATACGTGAGCTTCACCACAACATAAGGCCAGTAGGCGTGGCATTGCGAAGTGCATATGCAAGGGGCAGACCAAGCAGGTAGTGAACAGAGACAGCTCCCCAGGTAAAGCTGGAACACATGCTAAATGTGGAGCCCTCGTTTGTACTATATGCCCTACTTCTTGAACCAAGCGGTTGCCTGAGAGCTCGCATTACACTCTTTGAACTTGTTGAGCCTGGAAAAAAAAATACCAACTCTGTCAATGCAACTCATGCACACTCGACTACTAAGGGGGCGCCTTTAGCACATTGCGCGTGCAGTGCACATATTTGGGCTCCTAGCTGTACTAGAAACCCATACTTTGTGATACTAGAGGAATCATTGTTGTTTGACAACATGTTTTTGATGCTTCTTCCACGTTGGGGACATGGCATATTCAAATTGTCACCCATTTCCGCCCATTTCTGCCTATTTTCACCCATCCACCCCTATTTTCACCCCTTTTCACACATTCATTTTTGCCGCACCCGAAAATTGAGAGCATCCTCAGCGTGAGAGAACATATCAAGACATTCATGGCATGTTCTATTTTGCATAATATTTTATGGGAAGGGAAGGTAGCGTGCAACTGTGTCTAGAAGAAACTAGGGTGGATGAGGTGGCCTAATTTTGAGGGTGTTTGGAAAGGGTGTGTTTGGGGCTTTGAACTTCTGGAGTCAGTCAAAAAAAAGGAAAGGGTGTGTTTGGGGCTCTTTGGGGGCGAATTCAGTCTTTAGAATTTAGTATAAAAATAGCGCGCAGTGTGCGCACAGTGCAAGGATCCCCCGTAAGTCACCTCATCTAGTAGAGAGTGCCCCCCGAAACGTGGCCAAAGCCCCAAATGCCATGGCAACTTTGGAAAGAATCCCGGTTTCAATCCAGAAAAATGAGGTGAAATGGGGAAGCAGAATATCCTTGAGTACTTTGCGAGAGGTCTTGCAAAGTGTGGCACACCTGGTGCAGTCACCCCAATTGGGTTAACCAATACTGCCCAAAGCGACGCTTCCACGGTGTTGTTCAATGCAAAAGTCACAAGTGTACAATGCCATTGTGAGAACCACGCCTACTCAGCCAATATCCGGCTATGTGCCGTCATAGCGTTGGTAGTAAATGCACTGTGTGGTGAGGCTGCAGAGTTTTATGTAGACAGGGTTCCTATGGGGTTGGAATACGCCCTGTGTGATGAGTAGGCCAAAGCTCCAAAAAGTGCCTATAGAAGTGCCCATAAATTTTTCGCCCAGCATATTGCCCTTACCTTTCAGCGCCTGTTGTTCGTGTGCGGTGTGCAAAAGTGCTTCCGCAAACGTGTGAAGGAGATACACACTGCTTCTATTTCCCCCTACAAAGCCCGCAAATGAACTCACAAGGCATAAAAAGGCTTGCTCCAAAAAGGCAGAACAGATTTGATGTGCTCAGATTTGAAACCAGGAGGGTGGTTTCAATGAGGTGCCATGGGAGCACTTCTGGTGCAGCCAGATCAATGAAGGTCACCAAGGCTAAAATGTGATGTGGCATCACACTACACCAGTCTGCAGTTGTGGGCACCCACTGCATTGCATATCAGTACAGTTGTCGGTTTGCACTTCCATTTTGTGCGCCAAAATTGTGGAAGTAGGCCTATTCACAGCATTTTGGAAATTGCGTGCCCGGTGAATGATTCATGGCCATCTGCATGCAGAGCCAGTAGAATTGCAAAAATGAATGTCTCCAACTACATTGGATGACATCTTATGTGCATGTTGTAAACCCTTTGAATGCATTGATATGATGCTGTGTATTGGCACAAAATGTCAAACCACAAAAGCGTGCACATCAACAAAGGATTTCCCTCATTGGGGCCAGCGCGCTCCTGCCCGTCAGTAATTATCTGCGATGCGCTGTTGGTGCTTGTGGCAGGGCAGGGCAGGGGCGAGCATCACAGCCAAACACGAATGTCAATGATACATCACCCTTTGATGATGAGAGGAGTCCTCCAAGGAGCAAGGGAATGTTGTTGCACTGCACGGGCACTGCATGCATATTTAGTAAAACACACCGCATATGAAACCCTCTAAAACCACCCCACGTAGCAACACAAATGTATAAAATCCTGCTGTCTCCACCTGCGCAACATGGTTTGATAGATATCTGGTTGTTACCCCCCCCCCCCCCCCTCCTCTTTATTCGACACTGATTGCTGATGTCTGACTGACAGCTACTGACTGTGATTGTCTGACTAATGTAGTCAGACATGATGTTCTGTTTTCTGTTTCAGACACAGTGTGTGTCTTGAGGTTCAACCAGGTTTGGCATAGAGAATAAAGATGCACTTATGCCTGACTGTGGAGTGCATTACCTCTGGTTTGCATTTGTCTGTTTTTTAATTAGGTCACACCCCCCCCTCCTCTTTGCGAGAGCAACGCCCTTGTCAGAGCAACACCAAGTGCTGTTACTTTTGAAGCCATGTCCTACTTTGCCCTTTTTAATTGCCCCCCTTGTCAGAGCAACACGAAGTGTTGTTTCCATCAAGTTTTGGGACTTGAGTGTTGCTCTCGCAAGGGTGGGGTAGGGGTACACCCTTAAGGCTGATATCAATGCCTGGACGAGCACCTTGTCACGCCTGAATGAGTTGGCCATACATGGCACTTGCATCATGAATGTACTAGTTATTATTCCCCACCATCATAATCAAATCTCCACCAAGGACAAGAAGGGCTGAACGTGGGTGCAAGTACCATAACCTCCTTCCACACAATCATATGGATGCCACCAATAAATCTAAACGGACTTTCCACCCAAGAAACCCAGTAGCTTGTAGAAAAAGCCGAAACGGGGCTCAGATAGTCATCACCGTAGAACTATTTGCACTGCATGTGCGCTGCATGAACAGCATTCCCGAAGCCCACGTTCTCAATGTGTGTGTGTGTGTGTGTGTGTCCAGAACCCACAGAATGCCTGCCATGGGAGACAAGAAGGTTGCAGGGGCTTGTGCTGCAGTAATTTGCTGCAGTACCCTTGCCTGGATTTTCCTGATGGTCGCCAACGTCTTGCCAGATTGGTCAAATGGAAAGACCCAGATCACTGCCGATGGTACCTTGAGTTTTGAGCGCAAAATTGGACTCTGGGCCTACTGTCTCAAACTCTTCTCAGGCTCCGATTACGAGTGTGGCAGCATCAGCTCCAACCTTTGCAACAATGGCTGGCTTGCTAGTGCCCGAGCCTTCACCATTTTGGGTATATGTTTCCTCTGCTTTTCATGCCCTGCAGCTGCAGTTGCCATTGGTGTCCCAGAAAAGGCAGCAATGGCTGGAGCCTGCCTGCTCTGCACTGCAACCTTATCATTTGTCTGGTGCATGCTTTCGTGGGGCATGTGGATCGGTGTGGCTGAAGACTGTTGGATAGCCTCCGGAGTCGCCCCCAACTACGGATCTAGTTTCTGGCTTGCGGTTACGGCTTCAATTTTCGCATTCCTTGCAATGTTGGCGGCTTGTGCCGTCTTGGCCTTCGGGAAAAAGGGGGGCGGAAAGAAGAAGGGGGTTGATGGGATTGCTGATACCCCTGGAAATGAGGGACTGCACAATGATGGGGCCTTCGGCGATTATCCCAAGGGTGAACCAATGGTGCCCACTGACTCAGGGGATATGGCACCGGCGAGCACCCCCAATGTTAGCCTGTACCCAGACAACAATGCCTAATTTGCGGCCTGCACGCAGGCATCCTCCTGCCCATCTTTCACATCCTTGATGATGGCCCCGTACCTGTCTCCTCACCCACGGTTCAGCAGTGCTGTACCGCACTGGCGACTGCAAGCCTCCCTGAGCCTTTGTGGTGGGCAGAGTGAGAAAGCACCCCTCCCCCCCTCCCCAGACCACCGCCCTCAGACTAGCAGATGATTGCAGGGTCATGTACATTTAAGAACCTGCAGTCAGACCCAGTTCTTTTTGGGACCAGGACCAGGTAGCAATACCTTGAGAAGGAGGCACTGTAGAGTGCGGTCCACCCTCCTAGGCATAGAAAGGGCTGCCCCTTGGAGGGCTTGTTCCTTCCACCAAGGACAGCCCAAGGGGAGATGCTGCAGTTCATGCTTCACTGTCGCCGAAGTCAATTGTTAACTGACGGTGATTGGCCCATTTCTGGACAGCAGTCCACAGTGACAGTGCTTTATTGTCAAATGATAGCAGTTTCCAGTCAACCAAAGTCGTTGGCCAGTCACATCAATGACGGCAGTTGGCAGATAGCTGCTGGTTCTGACACTTTCATCAGTTTTAACGCGTGAGCTACGGACTCAGGATGCTTTGGACTTATTCCGTCCAGCATCTGCCCTTTAGGCGTGGGTGGGGAAGGATGCCTGTCTTCAGCATTGGACCTGAATCGTGAACGTCCTGTGCACACTCTTTGGACCAAGTGACTGTATTAGCCACAAGGAATTCATGTTTAGATGCGATGGAGTGGGGCAGCACCCTGCTTCCGAGACAACCCTGTGGTCAATTGACCCTGTCCTCCAGGGTTGTGCATCGGATCAAACTCCCTGACCAGCTTCAGACCTGAGGGTCTTGTCAAAGGTGAAGAGGGTGGTAAGTGGGGACCCGTATTGCCTGCTGGCCTGGGCTGGTTGGCCTCTTGCATCTGGCACTCCCTCAACAGTTACTACTTTACTGAGCCGTCGTCGAAAATGGTGCCCCGACCCACCTTGTCACACACACTACTCAAGCGGGCGCCATTGCCATTTCGCTCCACATCATTTTCCTTTCCCAGTAAGGGAGTAGAGGCGGCAGTGGTGTGTGCTCTGTCATTGGTTGGCGAGCCTGGTTGTATGCAACGGTCAAAATTGCACAATTGCAATCTGGGTTCCGGATGCGAACCCCGGGCTTCCTTCCTGGATGCCACTCACCTTCCTGATCTCCCCTGCATACCTGGCTGCAATTCTACACACATTCATCCAGCCAAAGCAGAGCCTGTGCTGCCAAAACATAAAGAAAGACACACACACATGTTCGCTTTTCAGTTGGAAAGGGGCAGCCAGCACAGTGCGCGCACAGTGCAACTATTTGGGTGTCGGGGTGGCCGAACACCCATTGTCTGAATCAGTTGTGGGGCAAAGCTTGAATGTGTTTGCCAACTGCCACTCAAAGGTGGTTGCCAATGTGGTGTTGCATGTTCCACCCAACGGGGGATCGTTCAGGGTGGTGGCCTGAAGAATCTCTATGAATTACTTTCATGTTCTTGCATGTTGCGGCGCACGCCATGGACATTTTTTTGAGATGCAACTCTGTGAGGAATGTGGGTCAGAGACCAGCACATGAACAAGAACCACAAATCATTGGTTGCACACACGGGCTTCTTCATGCTTGTGCCTTGGGTTTGGTGTGTGTGTGTGTGTGTGTGTGTGTGTGTGTGTGTGTGTGTGCGCGCGCATGTGCGAGCTTATGCGTGCACTACTACCACATACAGAAAGGCACCTATTGGTAGCATTTGCAGGACTTTCTTTGCTTGACCTTTCACCTGACAACTGCTGCTCCTGTACAAACTAGAAGAAAGTCTGGCACATTGATCGTATTTTTGCACATGTGCTTTGCATTGCATGCTGTCTGCAGGATCCAGGACTGCGGCTGGGCTGCTGGTGCATTGCAACCCTGGGGGAGGGGGCCCTCTAAGCCTGTCCGAATAAGGGGGTGGGGGGTGTAACAAATAGGCTCGAAGGGCCAAGCTGTCAAATTTTCAACAATGATGTGTTCCCGAAATGTTAGCATGAGGGCAAAGGCATGGAACACACACGGGCTGGGTGTGGAAAGGGGCGGAGTACTATTGAGGGTATCCCACTGCTTGAGATCTGAATCTTGCCACTCTCCTCTGAAATTGGCCCACTTGGGGTTACAGCTGATAATTCCAAATATTTCGAAATTCTCACATCTTTTCCAAATATGAGAAGCAAGGGTGTTCACGTGATGGTTTGTAGCTTTTTTTTTTTTTTTGTGAGCGGATTTTCTTGATGTTGTGGCCTCTTTGTATTCAGGCATATCGGCTCCTGTTGAGTTCACATCTTACCAAGCCCAACAAGAGATTGAAAAAGGAGGGAACATGGTGGTTTTTTCTAGTGTGCACCGGCAGCACTCACTGGAACAACACAGGGCCGCACTTGTACTTGAGCACCAGGGGACAATTGCATCATTTGCGATAGCACCTAAAGGCAACCCAGCAACAACAGGCATCTATAAGGCACCAAGAATCGCTAGTAAGCATACCAAATCTTTATAGAAGTACTTGGAGGGATACACTTAGAATGGCACCATTTGCCTCAAAAGTGTATCATTTTTCTAGGTGTTATAGTTGGAAGGACCCTTTCCCAAGCTAGTTGGAGCGGATGCTATATGTCTGTAGGAGCAACCAGCATCCTAGTAACCTCCAAGAAATAATTGAAACTAGTGAAAGGTCCACAGGAAATAGTAACCACTAGTTAGCAACCAATTGTGTCGGATATTTTGTGCCAAATAATTCAATTCGATTGGAAAGGCTGGCGCCAAATTTTCTTTGCACCAAATTTTGCCACTCCAAATTTGGCACATACCACCCCCCGGCCCCTCGGTAGCAACATGCAGCCAAAATCCTCCTGCAACCATTAGGAAGCCTCCAAGAAATATTTTGCTTAGGGTGCATCGGAAATTGGTAGCCACCTCCCCCCCCACCCCAAAAAAAACCGGGGCAGGTGGTTTGAATCAGTGGGTGTAGTGGCAACCAGGGGGCACTGTGTGTTTGAGATATGATCTGTCAAATGTGTGTGGAATGTGGAATGGCAGAGTGCGGGGTTTTGTTGGTGGGCCCAGCCCCTAGAGTCTAATAAGGGGTTGGGGTGTTGGGAAACAGGCTTGCATGGCCCTCTCCCCTGGGGGCAGGTGCTGAAGACTAGCAGCATCGCGCCCAGAGGACTTTCCCGTGAGCTGCACATAGGATAGGTCCATACTGTTGCTATCACTAATTGTTTCTGTAATTATAGCTGATGCTAGTGTTGTTCATGTTGGTGTGCATCCATCTGGCCATCGATGGGAAGTGTGTTAAGGTATGAGGCAAGCTGGAATGGAACCTGCTAGTCCGCCGATCGGCGGCCAGGTTCCCATTAAGAGATCAGGTAGGGGGGCCTAACACGGGTTCAAGAAGCGGGGACCTTGCCGGGACGTGTCGCGCGCACTGCATTAGGCAAAATGGGGCCGTGAGGGTCGGAAATTGGGCATTACAGCCGAAAGTACTAGCTAAAATGGCACCTCCGGATCTCAAATACCTAGGCCACCATCCATTTGTGACTTTCGTTCACCGATGGATGGAGATTTTGCGAAAATTGAATGCAAAATAGTGTTGCCGTCACAGTGAGCATAATTTTGACTTGCTGAATCGATTTTTAAGGTTCAAAAAAGCATATTCCCATTATGAGATTTTTGGAAGAAGTGACGGCTTGCGGTATTCGTCAAATAAAATTGTCAACATAGTACACAATTGAAAATCGCGCACCGCCGTTGTTGTACTGTAATGGTATCATGCGGCGCCGAACTTTTTTATGGCCCCGGTTCGAATCCCGGCAGGCACTTTTTGGTTCCACCTTAAAACTATCACCGCATCAGCCACAAATGCCTAAATTCCTGGGCCACACTTGAAAAGGGTCCTGTATGATGTAAACTGATGTTAGGAACTGATTTCTGCCCCCTGGTGTGCGCACATCCAAAGTTTCCATTTTCAGATTTTGTGCTGGGCCACCCTAGACCAGGGCCGGCTAAAAATCTCAAACATAAGTAAGAGACCAGGGACTTCTATTTGAGACACTAGAGTGCATATTTGATTGAATTTGTTGTATTCGAGCAGTTTGCCGTTGATGTGCGTGCGATATTCCCCCGCGAAGGGCTGTTTTTCAGTCACGAGTTGCCCTTATCCTCGTCTCTGGGATTTCTTTGTCCTTCCTGGAGGGTTTCTTCAGTCTATCGCAGAACACTCTGTGAACTCATCTTCACTTGGCAACTTCGGCATTTCGCCGCCGTGCATCAACACTCAACAGCACATCCTTCAACATTTTCTCGAAACCCGTGTACGGGCATCAAGCGCATGCAGACACAAATGCACCTGTCTATGGACTTGTAACATCTTATGAGGACGAAAGGTCACATGGGGGTATTCTGGGAGGGGGCTGGCAAACAGGCAAGAAGAAGAGCACCACCAACAAAAAGACATTTCGTTGCGAGCGGGGCAGCCGCACCATCAGTGTGCTTCACGGGCCAAACTAGTGTGTGTAACCCCTCTGGTGTTGACCACACGTGCTTTTCACTTCAACGGACTCTTGCCGCGTGCTAGCCTGCACTGCTGAAAGTCAATTTCCCCCTCCCACAGGTCAAAGGTCACCATCCCAAACACGAAATGCAGCCATGTCAGGGTTTGGTCCAATTTGCGTGAACTCAACTCTTCTCCAGGTCACCAGTGCGTTAACAACAAAAATACCCCCACATCACCCAAGCAACTCATCCAGTTGCTTTTCTGCCCCTGATTTCGTCCTCAGCTCCTTGTACATCGACACCACGGAGGGCAAATGTGTTGGTGTGAATCCGCTAATGGGTCTGTTGCTGCAGTATTACTGACATCGTGTGACAAATTGTGTCCAATGATAAATGAAGCTGGACGTTAGATAGCCAAATGTAGACCGTCGGTGCCCCAAGCACGTTTTTACACAAAGGGTGACATTTTCACACACCCAAGATTGCTGCGTAGTACCTGCTGCGTGGCGAATTCTAGGGGCCTTTCAGCGTGCAGGACGACATGGAACACCCCGGCGGGGGATATCGGTCCGGTTATGGAACGCCGCCGCGCTCTCCCACAAAACTTGGCTTTTGGTTGCATTTTGCAAGTTCACAAGTGCGTGTTCTGTTGCAGTCAAAAGGAAGTGCGTGAAGGCGGAGACGTTGACTATTGAGCTTCTCTCAACAAAGATGACAAGGGGTGTTAAACAAACACGAGGTCCGCTTGACATGACGCTTGCTTCTTGCTTGCTGCTGCTAGAAGGGGTAGATCCACCCTAGACCCCACAGAGGGTTATAAAACCTTACCGGTTCCCCAGCTAGCGGGGATTTGTCACATGTAGAAGCACAGTCATGTGTAGAGCGGTCATACCTGGGAGCCCTGTCATACATCGGCTGTTAATTGAGGGAGTTGAGCAAGCCAAGTGGGCAAAAATTTATTCAAGTCCCGTGTGAACGTTCGGCATTGGCTGAATTTAGTTGGATGCAGAGAAAGCTGTCCTACACATGACCCTTGTACCAGATTGTGGGGGACGTTTGAGACTATGTATTGGATTTTGCTGTGCTTTATGGCGAGTGTGCAGTTGGTGTATCTAGGAGAGCCACCTCTGAGACGAGATTTCCAACCTGCCACTGTAGGTGAACTGGCACTTCAAACGTGGGCGTGCAGGGGTAGGGTGGCCGATTTTACACCGCTTCATGTTTTATATTTTGCACTTCTCCTGCACGTCTCTCCTTCTCCACAGTTTCACACTTTCTCATCGCCTGATTTTATGGAGACGGTGGTGACGTCACTGTCACTTGCAGTCTCCCTTTTGTTGGCTTAACCCCAATTGCAGACCCGATGTCAGGCACGGCAGTGATCTTCCTTGACATTGATGGTGTGCTGCGGCCCTACACGGCAGGCATGACCTTCGATGCTGGGTGCATGCAAGCTCTGAAGACGGTTGTGGACCGCACGGGAGCGTCCATTGTGCTGTCTTCGGCATGGCGCAACAACGCCTCCGGCCAGCGTTTGGTGAACCTGCAGCTGCGGCGATACGGCCTTGAGCCGTGCTTGGACGTCACCCCAGACCTGAGTCCTGGGAGGCGCCCTGCAGGTCCAGGGCGTGTGGACGAGATTGAGGCCTGGCTGCGGGCGAGGCCCAAGGTGCTGTTCTTTCCCCTTATGCCTGGAACCCCTCCCTTTGACGGGGCAACACTTCAATACAGCAACTGGTGCCAAGACCCCGCCCCAACCCGAGTGTTCTCTTCGAGGAGGCGCCACTAGTGATATTTTGTGGGTGGGTATCAGGGCATCCGCATGGAGGAAGAAATTATGGAACCACAGCCGGCAACGCAGCAGCAGACGCTGCCGCGAGTGGCAGTGCAAGGGGGCGCAAACCCCCCTCCCTCCCTCCCATCGCGGAACGGCACTTCCCCACTTTTGCGCGTTGAAGCGTGTACGCCGGCACGACCACCGCGGCGACACGCACCCCAACACACCCGAGCTAACGTCGCGCTCGCAGCACGGACGGCAAACCTCAGCACCAAACGGGGCCGGTCTTGAGCGAGTGAGGCACACCGACCCAACAGAGATCCGAGCTGGGACACGAAATAGCCGCACCCCTACCTCCAGGCCTGCAACCTACCCAGTGCACGATACACAGCACAGATAACGGGCAACGCACTCGGTGAAGCACCACAACCCAGAGCCTGGAGCCTAGCATCCAACGTTGGCCAGGGGAGGGGCCAAGGGCACAGAGTCAACCGTAATTTGTCAGAGGATGTGCTGCAGCTTCAGACTGATTCAATCGATCTGAGAGCGATGAAGGCTGTGCGATGGCAGTGACGTCCGGAGCCAAGTGGCAGATCCACACCTCACCTATTGATGCCCACCCACGCAGTTCACAGGAGCCCACGGGGGCAGGCGACAAGGGTAGAAAGGCAGGCCGGCCAAGACACAGGACATTCAGTCTGTTTTATGAAGGCACTTGGAACTCCCAAAGTTGTTTTGCTTCGGTCGTTAGTGGTAACCAACAGGAGCCGTTGGTGCCAAAAAAAAAAAATAGGCTGGAAGTGAGGAGCCCATCATCGTGGACACTGTGTGGAATTTTTCTACACCCCCACGCACTACTGTCACTGCCACACCGAACAAGTGGGGGACGGCACGCATCATTTTACGTGAACACAGGCAGATTGAGCCCCAATGAGGCTCCAGTCTGCAGGTGCAGGTATTCGAATGGTCGGACTGAACAGCCCGACGGCAACAGTGCAACATTTTCATTCGAAAAAGGGTCTCTGTGCGTGCGTGCTTGTGGTTTGTGTGCGCGCGCGCGCATAGTTGCACAGTGCCCCATAAGGAACAGTTCTGTGGACATTGCCCTGTCCACGCAATCGGCCCCGAACCTCAAAAAGCGGTCCTTACTCAAATTTTGGCTGTGCAGACTGTGCCTTGCTTGTAGGTGGGGTTCGGTCGTGAGGGGGAATTCGGGAAAAGAAGGGGAGCTTTCTCTGAGAGTGGACTTTGTCATGTCACTGATCATGATTGCCGTGTCTGCCCTCATGGCATCCACTGATGTTGGTATGTGGCCACGGGGTTTCAGATCACCACCCGTCCCGCAGTGGCGCGCTGCATTTCCCACTGTCGTACTTTTACCCTATGCCTTTCCGTCTGCCCCTCCGTAACCCCACCGGGCCCAATGTGCCATCGCTCCCTCACATTCCTCCGAAGGTGCGCCGATGGATCGCCATCGACGACATCGGTCTCGACGCCCAGCGGCCGCATTTCATGAGCGGCCATTTCGTGCAGTGCGACGCCCAGCGCGGCCTCACTGCGGATCTCGCGACGAAGGCGATTTCCCTGCTCCTCAGCAGCAAAGCCTCCCGGCGTACCTCCAATGCAGACCAGATCTCGACACGGGGCTCTACCCCCGCCTCGGAGCCCTCCGCCATACGCCCTGCGTCCACGTCCAGCCTCCCTTCCGTCTCTAGCAGAAGATCGCAGCTCTCTCAGCGCTCTACACCGCAGCCGCACAGCGCAGCTGTCAAAAAGCCTGTTCAGTTGACAGCAGTTGGCGGGGCCCCTGGACTGCGCGGTTTGGCGGGCCTGAGGCTGCCTGTTGTCCAGGTTTGAGGAATGCGATTGCTTTGCGGCAAGTCGGTTTTCTTAGGTGACATGGCCTTTTGACGTGCCGGACTAACGCAATTGTCGAAGGCAGCGTTGTTTTTTATTGTGGTGATGTGTTTTCTGAAGATCGTAGTCCGCGCTTGCGGTGCTGGATGGACAAGCGCCGGCGGTTATTGGCCAACCGCCGGCGAGTATTAATCAAGCGCTGCCGGTTATTGGCCCATCGTTGGCGGTCACCAACCTCGATGTCGCACAAAAACCAACTACCGTCAGTTCTGCGGTTGCTGGCGTTCAAGAGCGAGCCGATTTTCAACTGTCCAGCTGGTGCTCTGCACGCGCGATTCTTTTTTTTCCCTTCAGGATTGGTGGCCATTTGTGGTGATTGTGTAGCTTCTCTCGCACAACCATCTGCTCTGCCCCGCGCGATTTGTCAATCCACTCGAAAATCCGGCGGTAACAAATGACAGCGGTCGGGTTCCGGTCCACCCTTCATTCACTTCACTGTCCGTCTTTTTGCACACACAATATTGGCGACTGTTTCTGCTCCCATTTCGCCTTGCCCCCTGCCAGAGCCCACGCTGTACCGCCGATGCACTCTGCACGGTGCGCCATATGCCGTACTCCTCAGGGCTGGCGTCAAGAGCAGTGGATGACTGTAGCCCAGGGAGCTCGACAATCTTGAATCACCCAAATCATCGGGAGGTTCGGGGGCATACCACGTCCTCCTCCGTTTTCCCCATCCAAGTGCCCTTTCGGCAATGCCCTGGCCCTCGTTGCTTTGCGATCCCCAGCGAACACGGCCAAGGACGCTTGGTCTGCTGTGAGTTGCAATCCCCCCTGCCCATCTCACCGTGAACCGTCACTGGCCCCTTGTTGCATATCTTGTGCATCTTGTGCATCGTTTGTTGTAGGCCATTCCACAGCCTGAACGCCTGACAACATTTCTGCATTACTGCATGAGCCAGGGTACGTAGAGCGCCACAACCGTCCCGTTCAACCCTGGGGGCCCCTCATATGATTGCGCCATTGCCCTATGCCACCTCCGAATGTGGCATCCTCTCACACCCAGCCCCCTCTCCCGCACACAGAACCACAACAGGAAGGTTTTCGCCCACTCCCTGCTAACCTCAAACCGGTTTCCGTCCTCTGGATTGCGTCAGGTCCCTCGATCGCGCCGTGTTCCGCGGGGATGGCGTCAGTGATTTGTAGGCACGGTAACCCGTTCCCTGACTCCGCAGCCAATCTCTTTGACAACAGCGATTTGGACTTGAATACGCTTTGCTGCTCTCTGTGCTATGAACCCCTCGAGGCAGAGGCCTCAGCACCTGGGCCCTTTGCTGTCCCTGGGATTCTTCCCAGTGGCGAGTGATCCGCGTAGTGCAGCGTCAGCCCTGCTCCCAGATGATGCAGCTCCAGGAGGCTGGGCAGAGCTCCAATAAAGGGCACGGCAGGGCCTCAGAAGAACAGATCTGGGCCCTGCCAGTGGTCTGCTGTGCCATTCCGGATGGGGAAGGCGGGTAAGGCGGGGCTGGGGTGGGGGATAGGCTCACCTGCCCACTAACCCTGCCATTGCAGCGGCCTGGACCTTAATAGGCTCATGCCCTCTGTGATAGAATCTCGAGTGGGCCTTCCCCTGCTAGGCCAGAGAGAGGGCGGTGTGAATCTCTGGGAAAGGCTGCAGTCACATTCTACCCTTGTCTCCTGCCTACACCCAGATCCCCATGTGATGAGTGCAGACGTTTCCAGTGTGGCTACAGTCCCTCTATCTCTCACTCTGACCTCTGTCTGAAGTCCAATGGTCGCCTGAGGTTACGGCTACTGAAGGACGGCAAAAGAAATAACACGTGGCACACCCCAGACAAATCAGTGCCCATTGAACCTCTGGAGAGCTTAGCTTCTCTACCAAGGGAACATAGAATACACCTGCCGGTGCCATTGTGCCTAGTAATTATTGTTGACCTCTTACCTCCCGCATCCACCAGTGTTGGATGCCCCCTTTGCTGCACAATCGGGAACAGGGGCCTCATGCTTGCACCCTTTTATTGTTACTGAGATATCTTATTAATATGATGATTATTAGTCTGACCCTACATGCCTTACAAAGCCTGCTTCCCTGATATTGCACGATGTCAGAACAGAGGGAGGTCAGAAGGCGATATAACCGCTGTCCAAATTGTTACACAGTGTAGCATGTATGTGAATGGTTTGGCACGCTGACAGATAGGCAATCACACACCACTTGTTGCGAGACCGCCTCTTCTCCGCCAATTTGATGTGTGCTGTGCATGCTGTGCGCAAAGACCAGGGGAGGGATGCATTCGGGAGGGGAAAATCTGAATTCTTTGGGGTATGATGAGTAGGCGCAAGAGCCGCATTCGGGTCTTGTCCTGAGGTAGCCGGAGAGAGTACCTGAAGGGCTCAATTTCAGGGTTCTTTCTGTACAGTTCTGCAAAATCCTCAATTTTTGGGAAATTTAGTAAATTTTCTTTGAGTTGTAAATATTTAGCCTTTTGAACCTGCCCATCCTCAGGCTGAGTCGCGGTGGGGGTTCCAAGACGATTCCGCTGTATGTTATCCTCAAATCACGATTTGTTGAAGTGAATTTTCGGTTTCCAGCTGATATCACCCCTGGCTGAAGGACTGCTGAGGTGAACACCCTTCTGTGCTGCAGTGGGTGCGCGCTGAACAAACGAAAGAATTTCAGGCCGATTCATTCAGGGACTGATGTTGAGACATAACTGAATGCCAAATAACAGAACCCAGCAAAAAGAAAAATTCCAGTTTGGAGTTTGCTGAGGCAATTGTCAACAGAGACTTCCAGGCGGCGCCCAATGACCGTGAATTACCATGAATGACCATGACACAGGGTCACACACACAGGGTGACACAAAGTGGGACTGAGACTCCATTGGTAGTAGCAGCGGGGGCAAGCCTTTTTTTTGTGGCTTGGATACCCTCCCCCAGGGGGGGGGTGCCTGCCTGCCTTTTTGGAAATTCTGGGTGCCTCAGCGGAATCACCCTCCCCCCCCCCGACGGGGGTAGGCCAAGAGTGGGTTGGGATTTTTTGGGAAAGATATTTGTAAGCAAAATTTTCATTTTGTCCCTGAGCAATTGGTCAGATCTGGCCGGTACCCTAGCGGTACTATGTGGTGTATGCGGTCCAGGGGTCCTGGGTTCGAATCCAGGGCGCTGGGGTACCTAGGCCTACAGATGCAGAACACTGGGCTAGGCCGAGATTTTGTGGGGGAATAGATTCAAAGTGAAATATCTATTGGATTGCATTGCGTGTGGTTTGATATTGGGTGGGTACTCTACCCCACCCTCCGTGGGGGAGTGGCCCCCTAACCCCTTTACCTTTCCCTCTCTTCGCGGAGCACAGCGTGGCCCGACAGGGCCAGGGATGGGTTCGTGACCCCCATGCACGACACTCCACCATGCTGTACAGCATGCAGGAGGGTGCTCTGTCTCCCAACAGCGCGGAGGGGCTCATGAAGCATGGACGGGCCTCACGTGAGGCAACATAAAGGACGGAGGGGGGAGCCTCTTGTCATACAGGGCGGCAGCTCTCCAGAAACCCGCGCGACTTGCCCCTTGGGTGAGTTTGGGGGCTGGAATGGGTAGAAGCCCCATGGACTATTGCTCCTTAATATGATTTCCTTCCTTCATTTTGTCCCTGAGCAATTGGTCAGATCTGGCCGGTACCCTAGCGGTACTATGTGGCGTATGCGGTCCAGGGGTCCTGGGTTCGAATCCAGGGCGCTAGGGTACCTAGGCCTACAGATGCAGAACACTGGGCTAGGCCGAGATTTTGTGGGGGAATAGATTCAAAGTGAAATATCTATTGGATTGCATTGCGTGTGGTTTGATATTGGGTGGGTACTGTGGACAAGGCGGTGAGTGGGTGCCTGCCTCCTTGACCGGACCCCCCACCCCTAGGGTAGGGGTAGGACAAAAGCAGTGCCTGCCCTGAAAAAGTGCCTGCCACCTCCAAGATTTCACCCCCCCCCCCCTATCACAAAAAAGGCTTGAGCGGGGGAACGCTTGCGGCGCCCCCTGCGGCATGCAGTTTCGGTAATTATCCCAGAACACATGCAGAATAGTGCTACATACATACACATGCTTTTTACATACCGTTACATACCCTCCCCACACACACCACTGTTTCTCCCATTCTATTGCTACATCCTTTCTGGGCCTCTTTCACAAATGGTGCACTTGATTCCGTACCCAATACGTCTGTGCCCACGAGACGGTAGTGGTCAAGTAGTCCCATGTGCACCCAAACCTAAACCATACCGCCAAAGAGCGGCGGGAGTAGGCCCTGTGTTGGTGTGTGCAATTAATGAGAGTTTTGGGTATGCCTCAACTACTTCTTGCAGCACATGAATGAGCCAATTTTTGAGGGAAGGTTGAACAAGCACAACCACTCACCCCTCTTCCCACACCTTTTGACACTCATTCAAGATTGCTTCCCTTTTGGGTCCACTGGTGGCACCATCAACGACGTGCTATTCCAACCCAAGTATGAGGACAAGGTCTACAAGCTATTGTTGTTGATTGACCACTTGGCTCAATATCGTTGGGTTGGTGGGCTTGCTCGCGAATATTTCCTAGACGGTGTACACCGAAGCTAATTTCCCTTTCTGTGTGGCGCATGCGGCGCCTAGGAAGTGTTCCTTGGGGGAGCCTTAAGCGCAGTGCGCGCGCAGTGCGCGCGCAGTGCAACTATTTGGGCGTCTGGCCGTACTAGAGACCCATACTTTGTGATACTAGGGGCCCCTAGGGGCATCATGGTGACCCGTAGCGTAGGTTTTGACTTCTGATTTTGTCCCCCTTTGTTGGGGACCCCCGAGAATGCAAGGGTGGTGTAGCATTTCCGCCCTCTTTTGGCCCCCAACCTTCCGGTGCTATTGAGGAAACCGGGACAATCTTTGAATCCACGCTTTGTTGCGTGGTGCATCATGGTGACCCTTGGCCTAGGTTTTGACTTCTGATTTTGTTCCCCTTCTTTTGGGGACCCCCGAGAATGCAGGGGTGACGTAGCATTTCCGCCCTCCTTTGGGCATTTGCAGCAATTTTTGATTCGAAGACAGGTATGGTACCCTCCATATGGTCCATGGGAACACGTACCTGCACATGTATGGACCGCACCTACACAGGAGGACAATGATGATGAGGATGTTGTGGGTGATGATGGGGATGTTTGTGCCCTTTGTTGCACCAAGTTTGACACCGAAAAGATGTCCATGTGTGACAAGTGTGAATTGCAATATTGTACGGATTGCATTGACACGCACACATGTGACAGTGTGACATTTGGGTCACCTAATTCTAAGGGCGTTTCCAAGGGGTGTGCTTGGGGGCTCTTCCGGGGGAACATAGTCTAAAAGTAGCGCGCAGTGCGCGCGCAGTGCAAAGATTCCCCCCTTGGCTCCTCCCTTCATTCTTTCCCCCAGCCCCATTTCCATGGCCGATTCTCAAAATGATGCTCCCGCCCAGGTTGAGAAGCAACATGCCAAACGTGAAAGTACGGCACTATCATACAAGGGTTTACAGCAACCTAGGTGTAGGAGGCTCGGGGTGTTTTATTGAAATGCCCAAAGAAGCATATGGGGTCCAAGGGACTAGAACCCGATGTAGAGGCGGCCCACAAACTAGTTACAGAAAATCATGATCCATGGGGGAGTGAGAGGTTCACTTACATATGGTGACCCGAGAGTGGCATGAGTGTTTGTGGGTTTTCAGCAGCCATCTGCGCAGAACTGTACCACAAGCACGGTAGGGCCTTGGACCTCAAAAGGAGAAGTTTGTGTGGATGTTGCCGTCGTTGAAGATTGACCCACTTTACGCCATAGCACCCTTCATGTTGAATAATGCCATTGGTGCCTCAACGTATTGGGACACCGTAAATGGTGCCATACATCATCTCTCCTCACTTGGAGTTCTAGTGGGATGACCGTCTCAATGAGCACACCATACCACTCATTTTCCTTGGTGTCACAACACAACTGGACTTTGATGCCAATAGACACAAACATGTTAGCTGACTTGAACCCAAAGCATGGAACTCATATACAGTGCCTCTTCCTCATGTCAACTAATTTGGGATGTGTTGCTTTGTTGGTCTGCATTACGGCACAATGGCTGATTACAAGATTTGATCAAAGGATGTGCCTTGGCAGTCCATGAAGTTTTGGGAGATTTGTTTAGCTGATTGTGCGTACTCCGGCCGTCCCCGTGTGATGGCATGCAATTGAAAGAAATTTTGGGCTCAAATGTGCGGCAGTGCTAATGTGGAGCGGACGAGTCATTTATTTCTCCTTGTTCATTTGTTTGGACTTTTCTAGCAATTGAAGACGGACGCAACTAGAAATTATACATGTTTTCACCTCCAAATGATTCATCTTACATGTCTCCCATTTGCATTCCCCGCACTACAATAGGCACATGATTCTCCTTGGCACTGTGTTGGTGAATGGAGAGGTGGAAACGGGCATACCAAACCAATCTTGGCTAATTATGATGCTTGCCTGACCTTGTATCAGAGGCTCTGGGAGGCACGAACATGCAAAAGGAGGCAAAGAGAAGAAGAAGAAGAAGAAGGTAAGCAAGCTTGCCAAAAAAAAAAAAGAACTCTCACGAGCCATGGTCAAAAGCATAGACAACACTTGGTGGACATATTCACAGAGGTCCTTCTCTCCCCAAAAAGTAGCCCATATCCTCAAAGCCACAATGAAGGCTCCCCCCTTGTTCCCACCCTTCGCATTTGATGTCCATTTTTCAAGATTACGGGCTTTGGCTGGGCGAGTATGGCAGACACAAATACCTGCTTCGGGGGTACTTGTGGCACCCAAGGCTACCAAAAGCCCTGAGGTGTTGAACCGCAAATACGACGGGTATCTATCTCTTCCATGATTGCATGTTGGTGGGGGGCCTCGGTGGAGGAGGTTTGTGTACTACAAGAACCGAGGGGCTTGCGTGAACAAGCACTATGATTTTGCATGAACGGTGTTGTTTGGTAGCCCCATTTGGAGGCCCAAAGGTGCGGTGGCCTCCCTGTGACCTGCGGCCACCCTTTTGGAAGCCACATGGGCGTTCAATGGGTGGCCAAGCACAAGCATTTAATGAAGTGCCTTCTTTTTTTCGGGCACGTGCAATGCCTTTATTTCCCTTGTTTGCCCCATTTGGTTTGGTGCGCCACTCTTGGGGTGGGCGTGATGAGCCAATATTTCAACCACACCGGTCACAAGTCCGTTCGGGGTTCATATCTTTTTCCCTACACATGCATATGCGCTGTGAGCCACATGGGCCTTGCCACATAATCCACCCCACCTAGTGCACCGGCACTAGCACCAGCACTAGCACTAGCACCATCACTAGCACCAGCATAGGCACCGGCACCATCACCATCACCAGCACCACTACCTGCACCATCACCAGCAGCAGCACGAGCACCTACACCCGCACCCATAGCAACTTTGGAATTGCCCCCAAATGAGCTAGGCCAAGTTGTTGCACCCGCGGCTCTCTGCTGCGCTCCCTCCTGTGCCGCGGTGGGGGAGGGGCCCCGCCACGCCCAATGGTTGACAGCCACAATTGAATTGTCAGCAAACTTTTCTAGCGCGAGGGCCAAATTACAGCAACGTTGGGGACCAACGGACTGCAGATCGGTGGACGGCAGGCCGAGGCCTACAACGAAGCAGGAGCCTTTTTGGGAATTGTTGCAAAATCCTAGGATCCGGAAAAAGAATAGCGAAAAATGAATTTTGACGAAATCGGAATGCAGCTGCAGATTTGTGCACGGCATTGAAAAACGATCCATATAGCATTTGGAAATTTGCAAAACCAATCCGTTTTGGCCGTTTGGCGAAGGGTTCAAGTTGGGGGACAACGGCAATTTTCAAAACGCGGGTCAACTGGCGACAGAAATTGCGGGCGCTTGTGGCTCATCTTGCTCAAATTCAAGCACCATTACCTCCGGTCAGCTCCAAGGGTCGTGGAAAAAAAATTAGGTCCAAACGACCCGGTGGCGCCGAAATACGGCCGCTGGAGGGAGACCGATTTGGGTAAAAAAAAGTGCATTTTTTCAGTTGTGGACGTCACGGAATTTGGCGCTACGCAAATACAGCGTTGAGGTACAAGGCCACCCCCCGACCGAATCGAAGCTCTATTGTTGCCCTTCGATTTGTACTATGCGTTTTTGTGCCTACTTTTGTATGGTCATAGAACGGGGGCTGTCTTGTGAGGGTTTTTAGAGCATGCTGTCAGCAGCGAAAAGTGGCTGCATTTTTTTGCCATCGTGGCTCTCCCTCCAAGTGTTAGTGCAAGGAGCCCCGGAACCATCTGCTTTGAAACCTTTTTTATCGAGGTCCTCTGTGGTGCATAGCACGTGTTAGGTAGGTATTTGGGTTGGGGAAGGGATATAATGCAGGTGGTTGGTGCGTTGGGGGGTTAACATTTCGCAATTTTTTGAAGTTACGGGGTTGCGTGTTTTGGGCAGCATTTGGGCATGTCATTGAGTTAGGCTTTGAAACGAAGCTCATAACGATCCTTGAGAGATATAGAAGAGAATGACCGGGGGGTACTATTCGCCAGCTTCGAACGTTTGTCGCAAAAATTACGCCAAAAAGTACTTTTTTTGTATTACAGCTTGACATTGTTTTGACATATTTTACAACGATTGTTTAAAATTTCTATCCTGTGATGACGTGGAGTTTGTCCATTGACCGAAGCGAACGTGGCTGCGTATGATGGACCAGCAGACGTGAGAATGCATGGTCAGTCCCCCAGTCAAGTGCTATAATCACGTCGGATTGTGACTTGGGAGTTTCGCAGAAGTTGCTGTACATGGTGCAAGCTGTGGAGCATAGATCTAGGGCCGAACCACCGTCTGATAACCATGTGGGCCGGTTGGAACCCAAAAGGGACAAAGTAGGAAGCGGTAGGCTGTTGCTGTTGGCAAGGATTAAAGGTGCGACAAAAAGAACATTTGCAGCTCTGGGAAAAAAATCTTTGGTGAATCCGATTATTGAGGCCTAATTTTGCAAACATCATGGTCACCGACATGTCGCTCCCCCTCCAAACTGCAGAGTTGATTGATTGCACCTAAACAAAGGCTGAAAACCTGTGGTATGAGTCGACCGGTGGTTGCAGAGGTTTTGCATAGGAGCTTTCGGCATGGGAAGTTCAGCCATTGAAACAAAAAGGTTGTACAAATTGTGTAGCAGTATGGAGCGATGACATCAATTAAAAAAACATCCCTAGGCTTGGGGAGCGGGAGCGTAGCGAGACCTTCCCAAGCCTAGCCGAAGCACTGATGTCAAAGATGGGCGAAAAAATTTTATTCGATTGCATTTCACTTGACCGGAACCATTTGTGCAAGTGTATGTGGCAGGATAGAGGAACTCCGATCCTGTTGCTGTGTTAATTTTGTTAATGTGCATACAAGTCGGAACAAATATATAAACAACTAAAAATCCAAGGTGACCAGGGTATGGAAAACGACAACCGTGTTGCAGGCGTGTTTGGCTCTAACCAATATCGTTTGGTTGCACGAGGAAGTTGTGGCTATACAAAACATGGGAGAGGCTTTTTGTTTAAATGCATACATTGATGTTGAACAATATAGGGTTATGTCATTATGCCGATGCAAATATGGATGAAAAGGAAAGCAGGCATGGCAGGATGTTTCTTTGCTTTGGTTTTACAAAGGCACCCAATAAGATGACTTTGATGTCCCATCCTTGTATCGATACATAGCACTGTATCACGTGTTGTGTGTGCACGTCTTGCTGCGGGTGGGTGGGCCGGGCGAACCACAGGCCTTGTTGCTAGAGGTGCCACCCATTTGGATGCAGTGGTGGGTGAGTCAGATCATGAGCCTCAGCAACCTTGTTTTGTGTTACAGACTTCAAGTGCGGCTAGGGGCTCCCTATGGGGAATTCGGAATGCCCTGTTAGATAGGGTATGCAGCAACACCCAAGTATAAGGGGAAGTGGCACATACTGTGCTGGCACCGTGCATCTTTCGTGTTCTTGGTAATTTTCTTGTCCCCATTGTTTTGCTTGGTTGTTGCCCCCTGAGGTGCTATGTTGCTGAGCTTAAAAACCTTGAGGGTTGCATTGTACACGTCATCTCTTGGTCTATAGCTCGGCAACATGATGTCATTGTCTTGGGTCCAGTGTCTTCTATCACTGCAACATTGCAAATAAGCGGTTTCCTACTACTGTTCTCCCCCTTGCAGCAACTTGATGATTACCTATG
The DNA here is from genome assembly GCA_964036045.1 of Eutreptiella sp. 'Long Island Sound 2002'. Classification (NCBI taxonomy): domain Eukaryota; phylum Euglenozoa; class Euglenophyceae; order Eutreptiales; family Eutreptiaceae; genus Eutreptiella; species Eutreptiella sp. 'Long Island Sound 2002'. Next base: position 73,006,982 of record OZ038386.1, read on the forward strand.
CATACAATATGAGGTAAATGGGAAGGCGGTGTTAATGATGATGTCGCTGCACTCCACTACTCGAGTTCCACATTCACAGCCTATTCCCAGCGCCCTCAACCTCTTCTACATTCGAACTTGATGCCTCAGTGGATGGTCGGTCACTGTCCCCCCACCCAAAACTTGATGGACAACATGCTTCTACAGCACTACTGGTGCTGTCTATGTTCCAGATTCTTTGCTGGTTTGCATATTTTGCGAGGCTTTGATTGTGGAATGGTAGTTGAGACTGTGAGAACCTGATCACATGCGCATATGCCGGTTGTTTCTTTGGTGCCCATGTTGCTAATCGGGGGCTCTGTGTGAGGGTCCGTTTGGAGGGTGAAAGTTGTGTACTTGCCCAAACAGGCGCGAACCGTGCATGCACTGTGTACCCGTCACCCCTAAGGACCAAGGATGAGATTAAGGATTCAACATTCGCTTTCGCTTGTGCCTCATGGGATTGGGGGCAAATCTTGTGTTGGGCAGGTAATTGGGAGGTTTGGTACAAAATAAACTACTCCCGGTGACCGCGAACGACCGCGAGTGACTGTCAATGTGACCGTGGCTTGGGCACCCCCCCCAAAAAAAACATGTTGTAGTCCACCTGTAGCATTCAATCTGTAGCCAATTTCTAGCCCCTCAACAACACCCAAATTGCAGCATCCTCCAGCTCATGAGCTCATGGGTTGCGAGCAGGGCATGGCCAAGCCACCTCAGAGCAAACCTGTGCCATGGGCGTCTTATTCTCCCGTTGAAGTGGGGACCTCATTCACTGACAGCTCATGTGGTTTTGGGAATGGTTCAGGGGTCAGGACGACGACAGGGCGAGAGGGTGAGAACAAAAGTGGGACAGGAGATGCCAAGGATGTTGCCGAGGTCTTGGAGAGAAGGAGAGTGTTACTTCAGCCAGGGAGTGAACACACAGTTCTTGCGAGCACAGAGAGACCCGGGCAAGAGGATAGATGAGTGAGTCGGATGACCTACACACAGGTTGCAGGACCAGAGGACACGTGAGCTTTACACAACACATGGCCGATTGGTGTGGCACCATGCGGTGCATATGCGAGAGGTAGAACAGGCGGGTAGTGAACACAGCACGTTCCCTGGGTGAAGCTGGGACACATGATGCATGTGGAACCCTCGTTTGTACTAAATGCCCTACGTCTTGACTCAGGCTTTTGCCTGAGAGCTCATAATGTACACTGCAGAACTTTGAGCCCGTGATAAAACAAAAGATAGCTCATATGATCTGGGATGGGTGCCTGCTAATACCAAGCCCAAGACTTAAGACCTCGTCTGCACTGGTATGACAACCGACATGTGTCGTTACTTGTCCCCAGAGACATCCACTTGTGGACATCCATGACCTGCATGAAGTCTGTGGCTATTGCCTAAGGGGGAATGTTTGCCCGGCGCGCGCCAGGCACATGCCCGGCGCGCTACCTTTGTGTTAAGTATCTTATTTGTAGCCCCAAGTTTATCCTCACCTAGGGAAGACCGCAAACCTTCTCTTCAAGGCACCTTGTATAAGCCGAAATATGAGAATTCAACAACACAAAATGTCACTCCCACCACTTCCAGCCACCACCCTTGCCATTGTCATGAACTGGGTGGAAAGGATGGGCCAAATTCTTAGACACGGCAAGAAGGTACTCCAAATTGTTTGGTGAGGTGGGGGCAAAAACAAGCACGGGTGGGTAATGGTTCAAAAAAGATGCCCGGCACGTGCCCGGCGCGCTAACGCTCCCCCTAAGTGCGTCTGCTTTGTTCATAGCTCATCTGCGAACTCTGGACTCATGTGGCACCGGAACACAAAAAAAAGTAATACCAAGCCTAAGACTTAAGGGTCAACATGCTTTCCTTCCCTGGTGTCACACCTGCCCTTTGCTGAAAAGATGAGTTTGCTTCGCACAAGAGGAAAAGAAAAGGTATTTTCAAACACAGGATTGAGTGCAAGCAGGCACTACATAAATGGAACGTAAATGGAAGTAAACAAACTCTGTCTCACTGATGGTAGAAGTCTGAGCCCTGTGCACAGAGGGGACAAAGAAGCAAAAAAACTCAGTCGCACTGCCGCCCAAAAAACTGGCACTGTCAGTGTACACACTCCATTGATTCATCTGCCCCCTTCAGTACCTTAATGTTGCATTTGGGGGCCTGCGCAGGCCTCTCACGAGTGGTGGCCGACTTCTTGGCCCCACGGATCAGTGAGGCCTGCCTGCAATACCTTCAGGCCACACCGTTTCTTGAGGAGCTGGAGTCGTTTCTCGCGGAACTCCTGCGCACCAAACCCGCTGACCCGTGCAAGATCCTCTGGAGCGGCATCCCTAACAGCACACCCAAGACCGATAGTACCAGAAGACGGTCACCCCGCGTGACCAGCACCGAGCCAAGTAGCTTCGAGCGGGCCAGTAGCTCCCCCTTCTCCCGCCAAACGTCGAACAGCACCCGCTGCTACGGAAGCTCCGGCACTCTGCACTCCCCCCATGCTTCCTGGTGCACCAATTCCAGTGCACAGCGATTTTCCACGAATTCCCCTTCTTGTTTGCACCTAGAGGTCGATGGGATATCGGTGTGGCTTGTACCCTGCGCCCTTTGCTCCACTCTGCCGTTTGGGCTGTGCTGTGCACCCTCAGCCCTATACCTGTCACCCTCTACAGAGTGATGATATGGGGATGGGCTGATGGCATGGGTTGACAGCATCGGCAAAGGGTCTTGTAATTTTGGGGGCGACAGAATGACAGATCGTACAGGGTGATGATGTGCGGTGATGGTACCTCATGAGGTTAAAGGGTGTTGGTGTAAGGTGATATAAGATGGCATACCAATGGTTGCGGAAGGAGTTCCATCTCTCTATGATCCTAAACTCACCGATATCATTGCATGCTGCCCTTCAACTAGCCTGACCCCATCACCCTTACATCATGGTACTGTGGGCTCGCGGCAGCCCCTGGCCTAGGTCCAGGGAACAATAGTACTGCATCAGCTGGAAAATGTGGAAAAACTTACGGGCTGAGAACTAAAACATTCCGTGCCTGTACATTTTTCCAAGTTATCCAGCCCACCCAAAATACGGGCTGGCTTGCCCCCTGGGCAAGCGGCAAAGGGTAATGCCCCTTGCCCCTGGGCAAGGGGGTGCGGCCCTTTGCCGCTTGCCCAAAGGGCCCCCCCTCCGGTCGCATTGAGCACGTCGCGTGACTGTCGTAAACGCCATCAGTTGAGATATTCGGGGTGCAAAATGGGTGGCGGATCCCCATGCCCGGTAGTGATGATGGTGTGGGTGTCAGAAGTTGTTTAGGGACCAGAATCCTGAATCATGGTCGACAGCCGTAACCCATGAAGATCGTCGACTGTGGTGAACCATCACCCGGCCACCCCCCTTTCAAGAACTCGGGGAGGCGTCAAGTCTGCGTTTCAGCCATTCCTTAAGAGTGCCTCGCCATAAACGCAAGTACCAACATGTGGTGCGTTGCGGCTGTGATTTGGCCTGTTTGCCCAGCCAACCTTGCAACTTGCTTCACTGTGTATAGCCCACCCCCGGAGGATGGGCATTACACGGCAGGAATATCACGCTGGCAGGGGAATTTCGTGCGTGTTCCCTTCCCCTCCCTTGTTTGCCCCACAAGGAGAGATGACCTGTCAGGTGACGCTTCATCGGCCAATCATGCTGCAGGTGTCAGGGAAAAAAGTATTGCGCGGGGCAGGGGCTGTTTGAGCCCCTTTCCTAGCCCCCCCCCCCGTCAGGGCTCAAACGTCAGGCAGCCCGAACGGGTCTGGGAGGGGCTCGGAACAGTGGTCCGGGGGTAACCCCCCCCCATACGTACCTCAAAACGATCCCCAGAACCCGCTGATCATTTTGAGGTATCTGTCATGCGGAAAGGAATTTTCAGACCATTTTCTGTCTGGGCTGCTTTGCAGCCCGATTTCCGAGCCAATGGACTGTCTTTTTATAAGGGCTCTGACGTTTGAGCCCCTCTTCCAGCCCCCCCCCCCCCCCGCGCGCAACCTGTTTGCCCCCTCCCCAGGCTTGTACCTGAGACACCCCCTGTCCATGTGCATAGTTAAGATGTGTGTACTTAACTGAATTCAAGAGATGTGTGTTGGTGTTTGGTAATTTCGGACTCTGACTCTTGACCAATAGACATTCAACAGCTTTGCAGGCCACCTTAAGGCAACATTCGGTGCAATGGAAACCTGTGAGCTATGGAGGCAGCTGGTCGAAAATTTTGGTTGACCTCAAATTATTTGGTGAATTGATCCTGTTCCCATTCCTCCGAGAAACACATTGCGCATAGAAAACACATTGAAAAACCTCGCGGCCTCTGGACCTGAGCCTCAGGTGCTGCTGCTTTGTCTGGGCATTTCATACAGCTTGTACCGTAAAGTACTTGTTGCATGCAACAACTTCAAAGGGGATTCAGCACTGGGACTCGGCAGCAGTTGGCTCTGGCAAACAAGTGCACGAGAACCTGCGACACCACAGCTACATTTACCCCGAACTGCCCTTCCTACAACTGTTGCAAATGATACTGCTATTGAAGAGAGGGTGGCTATTCATGCCTTCTGCTCTGTGCCCTTCTCTGCCCTGCAGGACAATCGGGTCTCACCGGCAACAAGTATCGGATCAGGAGCTCCGGATCCCAACATTTCACCGATGCGCTCACAAGAGCACGTGCTTTCCAGGCGGCCCCCGATCGGCACATCATTGCGACGCAAGTCCTCCGAGGGCAGCCTTAAGGGGCACGAATTGTCGGCCAATGCCCCAGATGGGCGGGCCTCGTCGGTAGGCAGCAGCATGCGCAGTTTGCGCAGGCACCACCGCCGTAGAAGCACACCCGAGGTACTGCGGGAGGTATTGGGGCCATGCACTGCTGGGCAAGACGTCAATGTATTTGCGTAGTTCACGCCCTTAAAGACTGCTCTAACGACACTATCCACCCGTGTGGTTCTGTTGTTCACGTGCCCATGAAGTCTATCACAGGCAGGGGACAAGCTGCCAGACAATGAATGGATGAATGAATGAATCACTGAATCCACGCGTGTTTTTTGGTTGCTTTGGGGGGGGTTTGGCACAAGGCCTCGGTATCTGATTGTTTGCCTTTGGCGGCGCCTATTGGCCTCTCGCCACTGCTCGTTCTGACCCTCTGTGGGCCCGAACGTGTTTTGGTTGTGTCAACGGAGCCCCTGGATGACTTGTCCTGTTTGACTACTCCAGGGTCGGCTGTCCCGACCCTGGGAGGGGGACCCTTTGGGGGGGGGGGTTGCAAGGAAAGTGAGCAAAAGAGGGCAGGGGGAGTAGCAGCAAAAGCACCCCATGACTGGGAAAACCGCATATTGACAAGTTCATAAGGTGTTTTTTTAGCAGACCGGCTGGTTGAACGCAGTAGGGAACGCCTTTTCATGCACACCAGAGGTCAAACATGCACAATTCCGGGCCTGGGGAGGGCCATTTGCATCCTTGTTTCGTGCCGGGGACCTGAGCATCAGCTCTCCACCCCTGCGCACCACAACACCTGCGGTCGTTGGCAACACTGACATGCACACCGAAGGCGCAAAAGATGTTTGGCGGGCCCGTTGACCTGTGGCTTTGGTTCCATGGGGCTGGGGCTAGGGCTGTTCCCTTCCCCTTGGGTTGCGGAGCGGGGATGGGCACGGGCGGTGGCGGCGGGCGGTGCTGCGCATGGAAATGGCCAACGGTGCCGTGCCGGACCGATGAGCGACGTCTGGGGGCGTGTGTTGCTGAGAAGTGTGCACAATCAGACATTGGGACTGAGTGATTTGACCTGAATGCAGGCCATCGTTATTTACGGCCAGGGCCAGGGCCGTCGCTGGATCCAGGCTTCGGGCTGGTCGTGGGGTGTGGAGAAGGAAGGGGCTGGATCTGGTTTTGAGCTGGGGTCAGGGCCGGGGCTGGATCTGTGGCTGAGGCTTTGGCGGGATCAGCGCCGCCCTGCGCCCAGCGACGATTTGGAATGGAAAGTGGAGTCCCCTCTCCCGTGATCCGGAACCCACTGGCCCTGTGTTACATTCCCCACATCAGCGTTGGGAACGACTTCGTGTGCAGCACGCCGGCATGAGAGGCACGCGAGGGGCGGAAGCAGCACTCTTTGAGCAGAGGGACAACTGTTTCGCTGTCACCTCCTCGAAATGTGTTTCCCCACTGGCTGTGGACAATCAATCAATCCAATTTCCGCATGAAAATCCGAACGAGTGCGTGGACCTGCAAGTACGAACTGGCACGCTGACTGAATGTTTATGCTGGGTGGAGGGGGGGAGGTCCAACAGCACGTTCTTCAGGCAGAAAAATCAAATTAGATGCAGGAAAAATTTTCCGGCCGTTTTTGGTACACAAACCCTTGAACCCTTGGTCTCAGACTTTCTCTCCTCGTCCCCTCTTCTGCTATAACGTGGCCTGCGCCCCCTCTTTCTAGAATCCGATTGAGCTGGAGCCCCCGAGCGGCGATTTCGGTACGCGCGTGGGCACTGACACTGTGCAATTCGCTCCGATCGACGTGGACGCAATGTCCCTGACATGGCGCAGCTCCAGCCGCTGTTTCGGTCTGCGACAGGGATACACGTCCGCCTCGTCTCTTCTCTCTCGGCAAGGCACTGGCCTGGCACGGCAGCACAGCACTAAGGCCATCACGCTGCAGCGCATGCAGGACGGCATTGTGGACGCCGCCACTACGGCGGTGCAGGTGCCCACAACTCCGAGCTCACCGAGCACGCGGTCCTTTGCGGATCAGATGCGGCGGATGCCGGAGTTGGACTGGGAGGGGTACCGGCACTGTCCCCATTGCAAGAATATTACGCAGGTGGACCTGGCCCCTGCACGCGTATGCCAAAAGGAGAGAACGAGGGCCGTTTTGCTCGCGTCGGGTCACGTCGGGTCATATGAGGCCAGAGCGGCGGATAAGGGCAGAGAAAGGGTTGCATTCACCTGCATTTTGGCATGGGTGCAAGGGCATCACCAATTTCCATTTAAGGGGGGTGGCCTCGCATGCCAGGCAAGCTGAAGTGGGGGGGGTCCCTAAGAGGGGAGGGGGTTGCCATGGCATGGGAGGGTGCAATGTGTCATTTGCAAAAAAATCTTCATCATTGAGCATTCATCACACCGGGTTTTGTGGCACAAGGGATCGGGTTCTAGGCAGTTGTATATGGTGGGTGGAACGGGTTCAGGGCACAAGGGACATGCCTGGTATGAATCAAGGGGTTTGGGGTCCACTTCTTGGTACGTGGTTCAATGGTAGGCATTTGAGCTTCACATTGCCTCAGGACGCTCCAATGGAATGTGCAGCAGGGATCCGGCAGCCACCAGGAATCAGCAGTAGCCATCCACAACTGTCCAGCAATTAATCTGTTCAACCCCCAACCCCCCCCAAAAAACTAGTTTGGGCTACCACCACTGTTGGTTCCCCTCCCCTTGGAGGAGCCCCCCCCCCACCCCTGGTGACCTGGCACCAGTATAAAAACCCTCAGGATGGTAGCTCGCGGGCCGAGGGCCTGCCTGCAAAGCCGATAGCACAGACAGAGAGGAGAGGGTGCGAGCGCGGGGGAGAGAGGCACGTCAGCAAGTGGGGCAAGGGTGTATGGGGACAGTGGAGTTCAGGTAGACAACTGGTGCGAGCCCTGCGGGGCGCCCAGGGTTTTGCTTAGTGTCCGTCCTACCCTACCCTAGGGGGGGGGGTGGGTGGGTGGGTCTGGCAGAATTTCAGGGTGGGTGGGTGTCCAACCCCCCCCCCCCAGGGTGGGGTGGGACTTTGTGGGGGCCCTTGGGTCTATCGAGCCACCTCTGTGAAAGACTTGGTCTTCTGTATTGCATGTCTCAGTTGGGTACGTGGGTGGGTGGGTGGGTGGGTGGGTGGGTGGGTGTCAGACCCCCCCCCGGGGGGGTGGGGTGGGACATTTGTCGGTCTGTGGGTATGCCAAAATTCTGGGTGGGTGGGTCCCTGAATTAACCCCCCCCCCCTAGGGTGGCTAAGCAAAACCCTGGGGGCGCCGCACCGTGGTATTCCTCTCTGCAGGGGTGGATGTGGGTGATCGGGTGATTGGAACCATGGAGGCGGAGCATGGGACCGGCGGACGTCGCAGACGACGAAGTCTTGGCGACTGTGGCGGCGGTAGTGAATGTGGACCGGGTGCCGGTCGGTCCGGCGGGTGTGTGGGGCCGCGGGCGGCGGCAGCGTGGACGGAATGTGGGGTAGGCCATTGGCAGCTGCAAGGTAGTGCAACCAGTTAACGCCCCCCGGTGGCTCCCGCGGTGGAGCTCTGTGCGCCGGCCTTGTGCCTCGGCCACCAAGGCAAGCCCGGGGAGCCGTCGGGGACGGTGGTCAGACAGGGGTGGGAAAACGGGATGCGTGGGTGCGGTCAATGGCGACAACGGGCGAGACCGATGACCTTCTACAGGATCCTCTGCACGTCGCTGTCAGCGCCCCCCCAACCCCCCGTCACAACGCTCTACCAGTCCCCCATCATGTCCCCCGGCTTTCCAGGGCAGAGCACATCCCCCACCTCCAGCAATAGCGTGTGGACCCGAGTGGTGGCCGTGCCACCCCATCGGACCCGTTGTTGGCTTGGTACATACCAACCCGTCAATGCGCCCGGGCAGCCCCCTGGCCATCGTACCGCCGTCCCCCGCGGCAGCAGCGGGGAGACATCCCCCTGGCGTAGAATCGCATCCCCTCCTAGGGCCATCAGCGCCGACACCCTTGTTAGGTCTCCCGGTAGGACTTCTCCTCGGGCATGCCACAGCTCGAACACCAACATCGGAGCCGCCGACGTAGTCCCCATAGCCCCGCGAACGGGGCCTGTCCACTCCGGGTCCACCGATGTTGGCAATACTTGTCGCCGGACACCCAACTCCATCGGCCATGGTAACTAGTCGATCTCGAATATCAACACTTGCTCCTACACGTACGTCAGCGGGCATCGCCACCGGCTGACCTCACTGCCAGCCCGCTTGCAGGTCCGGGCGACCGTCATCCATCCAAATCCCGTCTTCCCAAGGTCGGGGTTGCGTCGCCAATTCTGCCGCCAGGGCGCGGCCCTAGTCATCATGGAGCAGCATGCTGCAAGGCACATACCGCGACAAGAGGGACCGGCACCTGTACTCACCTCACCGCAGCTCTGCCCTTGTAGTCCAGTCGTGGACCCACCTCTGCACCAACTCTCGTGCATGTTGCATGACCGGCGAGCGCGCCGGCGGGCTCTGAGGATTTCCCCGCTGGTTGGCCTCCTTCGCACTGAGGAAGGCTCCCGTGATCGGCGGTTGTCGTGCTGCCATGGTGTGGTGTCTGCAAAGGCACAAGAATCTCCCGTAGTCGCACTTTTGCATGGCTCCTGTCCCACTGCCCTCTATGCTTGCACTGGCTTGGTCACATTAGCTTGTAGGTGACGTGTTTCACTGCGCTCCTCTTACACGACCTATTACCTTCGCCCACTTCCACGTCTCGCACGGCCTTCAACTCTTCTACTGCCGTCACTTCTTTCACTCCAGGCCGGCCGCGCTGGCCCTTGCACTGTGTGTCACCACACGCTCTTCGGATGTGCTCGCCGCGCAGTGGCGTGGGACCCTCACAGCCCCTGCTTCACCACTGCTCCTCGGCTCTCATCCTTGGCTCCCCTGTTCTCCTCTCATCAACTCCTCTCCAGTTGGGCAGTGGCGCGGGGGCACTCCACGCCCACATGCTTCACCACTGCCACTCAGCCCGAGCTCAAAGGCCGCAGCATGAGCACACACCCTTGCCACCGGCATCCTCGGAAGAGGACGACGAGGACCAGGTGGACAGCTCATCTTCTTCGGCCTCGGGGTCGGAGGATTGGTAGAGCGATTAGGAGGTGATTAACAGGACAACACCGCGGCACGGGTCCCCCCTCCGTCTGGGGGTGCTCAATGTGCGTGGATGGGCCCGGAAGAGAGCGGAAGTAGAGGCTACAATGCGGCGGCAACGCCTGGATGTCTTGGGTGTGACGGAGACTCACTCTTGCCGGCAAGGGTGGCGGTTTGCCCCCTCATACACGGCGTTGGAATCGGGGGCAGTGGATGTGGAGGGGAAGGCTGTGCTGGTGCCGGAGGAGGCGGAACTTACCTTGCGCCCTGAGGGGGCCACAGATACTGAGTTCGTGGTAGTGGTGCAATCGGGGGAAGTGGATCGCTTGAAGATGGTGCTGGTGTATGTCCGGCCAGGTGCAGCGGGCCCTCCGGTATACCGCCGATGGACCGACATCATTGCGTCTTCCGCGCTGCCGGTGGTGGTCTTGGGAGATTTTAACAAAGACGCCCTGCGAGACCCCCAGCTCATCCGGGTGGTTGAGGAGTGGGGCTATGAGGTTTAGCCGCCTCGATGGGCATGGACATGGCGTGGGGCGGGTGCTCATGCAGGGCAACACTCGATGATCGACTTTGTGCTGGCTCCAAAGGGCTTGCCGGTTAGGGAGTGCCGATTGGTGGGGCGTATGCCGGTGCGCACCGACCACCGACTGGTGGTGGTAGAGATCTCTGTTGGGGGGGGAGGGGGGTGGCTAGGGGTTCTTCCTAGGCCGGCCCACGTGGCCCAACGGCAAGTGCCAGAGCATCAATGGGAGCGTTTTGCTCGGGACCATGAGACATGGTCCTCTATGTGGGCACCTCATCCGGACCTCCCCCTCCAAGAATGGGTGGAGCGGACGTTGCGGATCCTATGTGAAGCGGTAGGCCCTCCGGTGGGGACACCGGACATCCAAGTGCACAATGACGTGTGGACCACCCTCATGGCACGCAAGCGCCCATGGGCGGCCCATTAGGGGTTTGATGGAGAGGCAGGTCAGGATTCTCGGCCCGTGGACTTGGATAATTCCCGGAGGCGTATCTGGTGGAGAAAGGGGGGGCCAGTTTGCGCCGATTTCAGCGCTCCGTGATGGGCGGGGCCGTGAATGTACAGGGGTCGACCTGCTCCAGGAGCTACCGCGGCAGATGGAAGCCAAGCAGGGCCGGCCGGGTTCTTCCCGGACGAGGGGGCGGGCCCCTCCGGGCTGGACTACACCCTGGGAGAATAGCAACAAGTGGTGCGGGGCCGTAAGCCGTTGGCCCCGGGGAAGTCCGGCGTGCTGGCGGTGGCCATGAAGAAACTATGGGCCCTGTCCTTGGTGGATCTGCGGGATGCCTTAGCGGCATCGGGGAGCAAGCCGTACATCGAGATGGTCTTGCGGTTCGTGGTGCACCTTCTTTTGCGCAAGCGGCCCAAGGTGCACACAGAGGAGGACACACGACCTATAGCGCTAGAGGAAGAGGTGGCCAAGATCATCGCGGCGTTGATCTTGCGGGGAATGGATTCTTGGGTCACGTCGTCACAGTGGGCGTATCAGGCGGGACGCTCAGTAGGAGAGGCGGCTCGCCTCATGGCAATGATCCTGGACGAGGCTCGGGAGACCACCGGCCGGGCGATGTTGTATAAACAGGAAGGTCCAATGCCTATGGCACGGTGGACCTATCGGGGGTGGCGTACCTCCTCAGATGCGAAGGGGTGCAACCCCAGGCGGCGAGGTGGTACCAAAGGTACCGGCAGCAAATGCGGGTGATCTCCATCACGGCAGCAGGGGTGTCACGGGCGTGGAGGTTCAAGATCAGAGTGCCCCAAGGCTCATCGCTCAGTCCGCGGGTGTACTTGCATCAGGTGTCAAGATCTACATGGAAGCGGTGGGGCCGGAGGATACCGGGTTCCCGCCCTTCCCGACGAGTATGGGAAAGTTCCGGGCGGCCACGGAGCGTTACTCCGACGATGCGTTCGTGGTGGGCGCGGCGGAGGAGTTCGTGGTGAGGCAGCTACGCCGACAAGACAAGGTGGCTGCGCGATACAGAGTGCACCATGTGCGAGAGAAGGAAGAGTACTTGTGCATCCATTGGGATGCCCAAGGGAAGGTGAGTTCTAGGGTCTTACGAGACCGGCATTACGGGAAAGTGGCCCGGCGGACAATGCGCCAAGGCCTCCGCGTGCCGGGTTGCCAAGTATACCAGGGGGCGTCCGGAATGCAGGCACGTCGAGCAGTTTGAGGTGCGGTGGAGGTATGGAGTGCAGCGCTGGGGCTAGGGTCCACCGTGAAGGACATGGCCCAGGTGTACCAAGAACAAGTGGCCTCACATGTGGCGGTACAAGCGCAGGCGGTTCCGTTGTCAGAGAGGGACGTGTACAAGATGGCGGCCCCGGCGGGCAGAGTGTGGCGGAAACATCTGCACTTGCATGTGCGGACGGACTCCTCCACACTATGGCATTTGTTGGACGCGGCGCTGCAAGTGAAGCACCCGCGCACCGTGGCACATAGGTCGACGGTGCGTACACAATTAAGACCCATGAACGGGGTGCACAGCGACTCCGCGGCGTGGGCGGCACGCAGGTGGTTCCGACGGGCGGCCGGCTCGGTGGAGGCTCGACTGGCACAGCTTCTCGAAGAGATCCATGAGGAAGTGGTGGATGTGACCGCGGACCTCGGGCGCGGCGGTCCCAGGGAGGCCTTGTCGCTACCTTGGGCGGAGTGGACCCACCATACGCTTGGAGCGTAGGTGGTGGTGTACACGGATGCGAGCCACAAGGAGACGGCGCGGGGTAGAGGAACAGGAGCCAGTTTGATTGTGCAATTGGATGACACGTGGTGGGGCGTGGCGGTACCCCTGCCACCTGAGGTGGACAGTACCACGGCGGAATTGCTGGCCCTTGCTCTGGGGCGCTGGATCACGGGATGCCTCAAGGACCTCAGGGCACGGGCTGGGGAAGTGGTGTACGATGCCCAGGGGGAAATTTCCCTGGTGGCAGGGTGCCCGTATCGGTAGCGGGATCCGCTGAGGAAAGCAATATAGTGGAGTGTGACTCCGTCCAAGGCGGTTCACTGGTGGGTATGGGGCCATATGGAGGCCCCAAACGGCGATGAAGACTATGAACGTCGGCGGCAAGGGAATGCCTGGGCCAATGAGTATGCGGACGTCGCGGCGCAAAGAGCGCGCGCGGGCACCGTGTGGCCCTCCCTCTGTCATTGGGAGCGGCATACGGGTTGAGGTGAGGCGAGCGGACGGCCCGGCAAGGATGGAATGGCACATCCACCAGCCGGGGTACTGGCGCCCCCCGAGACAGATGGACCCCTGGTTTGAGGAGCAGCCGAAAGCCTACCCGGAGGATGCGCTGACCTTGGCTCCTCTGCACCTAGGGGAATGGCACCCCCCTCTCCAAGCATATGGCCGGTGCCAACATAAGGATGAGACTACGTCGAGATTTCGGTGCCTTGTCATTGGGAATGGTGGTGGACGGCAGCACGGGCGGCAGGGGGTCGCTAGAGGATTCCGGACGGGGAAGTCCTGCTGGTGGTCTCCAACCTGCCGGGTAGTCGGACGTGCCTGGGAGAGCGGCGGCGAGGAACTCACGACTGGGCCGTTGTCCTGTGGGGACAATATGTGGCCCCGCGTGTGATCGCGGTGCTGGAGTTTCAGCGGTGGGCGCAAGTGGTGCGCCAGGTTGTGGAGGACTTGTGAAGGAACGAGCGAGGGGACGGGGTACGACGAGATCCCGGAGTTGCCGGTGCTGACAGAAAAAGGACTCGAAAGGTTCATGTCCGGTGATGGGGAGGGAGCGGGGGATGCGGAGACGGGTAGGGTGCGGGGCACAGTGGATGTGGGTGCGGGTGCAAGGGGTCCGAAGTAGGGGGACGAAGGGTACGAGTGGGCGGGCGAGAGGGGAAGTTGGGAGGCATGGGCGGAGAGCGCCACCCCAAACCGTTGACGCGGCATAGGTCCGTCGGGAGGACTCCCTGGGGGGGGGGGGGCACCGGCCGCCACAGCCGTGTCGTACAACCAACCAACCAACCAACCCCCCGCCCAAGGGTACCCCCTCCCCCCATACGGGCATCTGGCTCACTTCTGCGTAGGTGGGGTGGAGAGGGGCATGTGCGCGCACAAGGGATTACCACAGTTACCAATGTTGTGATTTTGAAGTCAGGGGTCGGACCCTCTCCATGCCATACTCCTTAAAGGGGTGGGGCAGGGGCCTTATGGGGGGGGGTGTTTGCCCATGGCATGGGAGCCCCCCCCACCCCTGGGAAATGCGAATTGGTGCGGACCTAGACAACACAACACTTGATGGTATTGGGGCTGGATGGCCTCTTGTGGGTGCCCGCCTCTACGGGACTTGCCGCCCGGTGAGCACATATGAACAAGACAAACCCATGAAAGCCTCTTCCGCTACATTCCGTACTTAAAGTGCGATCATCTTTTTGTACTGCCACCCGAATTCCCAGGATTTGGGAAGTGTCGTCGTGGAGGGGTTTTGGCTTGGTGCACGTGCTGAAGCAGGACAACGTATCGTTCTGCACGCATACTGACCATGCCCACCCCCGAGGTAGTGAGCGGGTACATGCGGGGGTTGATGGGGCACACCGGCGAGGGCATTGCACGTCATGGTGTCGTGCGGTGGTGCAGTGCCACCGCATGGCTCCCGGTCACGCGACGTTACTCGCGACGTTGTTCAATCTTCTGATGTGCAGTGCTCTGTTGTGGGAGGGACGCCTGGGATGAGCCTCGGAAGCGTGATGCTTCAGGTTTTGAGTCAAGTGTAAGGAAAACAAAGTACATTCCTTCACCTCCCATTCACCACCTACAGAACACAACACTGTGCCGCAACCCAAGTCACACATGTGAACGAATGGCTGAAGATGCCTATGCCCGGGTCATTCAGTGGATGAGTTCCGACCATTGAGCAGCTCTTCCCATGCATGTGCGTGCAAGCGAGTTCTGGTCTGGCCCGGGGTGTTCAGGTGTTCTAGCCGCCACCCATTTGCACTGAAACAATACACGGCGAGTGCATGGGAAGGCCATTTGTTGTGCATTTGTTGTGCCGCCTTCGCCTATGAATTGCTCTGGCATTGGGGAAGGGGGGACTGGTAGGGCAACCTGAAAATTGCTCTACGGGGGGGGGTGACATGGACGCCCGCCGAAGGAGGGGGGGGGTGTTGGAGAAATGGGGTTCCGTGTCGGGCCCTTTGTTTTGTGTAAGAACGGATGTTGGTGCCAAAGGCGCAGGAACACAAAATTTGGCCCGAAAAAGTTTTTTCCCCCCCACATTTGAGTAGTCAAATGATCAGCGCGACGTGGGTATCATTTTGAGCCGTAGATGTTGGGTTGACCCCCCCCCCCCTCCGGCACGGCAAGTCGGGCACCCCCGCCCTGAACCCCCCCCCTCCCGTCACGGCGGCCGAGGAGGGAGGGGGGGGGTTGGGAAAATGGGCTTCCGTGTCACCCCCCCCCCCTGCAGAGCAATTTTCTTCCCGCCTAGAGGCCTGCGTGGCGCAGAGCCCTCCAGGGGAACCGTCAAGCAAACAAAAAAAGCGGAGTGCCCATCCTGACGACCAAACGGCAATCGGGCGAGCGGGGCGCCCCGGCTGCGGATGACTATTCCGCAACACAATTTTGCAGGATGAGATGGCAGTACACTACCAGTTGTACCACGAAGAATTATGGCTGACCGAAGTGGATCCTGCGAAGGAAGAGGAGTACTTTGCGAACCTCACGCCCCAAGACCCGACGCTGGATTCGCTGGTATGCCTCGCGGAGGAGTTCGCCCGCAATTCCTGTTCCCATTGGGACACTGAATGTAGCCAGGTGTGTGCCTGTGGTCTGCATTGTGGTGGCACGCGAAAGCAGTAGTTGTCGAGATGGTTTCGCTGCTCAATTCACCGCTCAATGTACCATGGAAAGGGCTGCTCTGTGTTTCATCAAGAGTCAACGAATGCGCTAAATAAAGCATGGGGCCGCGGCGTTGTGGAACTGCCACGTGAAACGAAGCAGTTACCGGACACCATCGTACACCGGTCACGCGTGACCTGCATTGTTGCACAGCAGCACTGTGCTGCAGCCCAAATGCATCGATAGATGCATCCACGAAGTCTGGTAAATCAGACGGGGCGCCATATGTGGCACTAGGCAGAGACGCAATGTCGTGCAGCGGGGGGGGGTGGGGGGGTCGGGGACTGGCGAGCAGAAGTGGGGCTGCAAATGGCATGTCTGAAAGTATCTACACCGAGTCAGTTGGGAGTTGGCTGCTCCTTTCCTCGCGAGATTGTCAGGCACAGGCCCTCAAGAGTGAGGGCACCCTGAGGGTCTCGAAAAAGGCCTGGTTCAGCCCCCGGCAGTCTCTTTTGCTGAAGCACCTTTTGTCTCCCAGGACGAGATCGTTGCGCTCCACGTCTACACGGCGGAGGCCCCGATCTATCGCATCGTGAACGAGTCCCTGCGCAAAGGTGATCAGGCGACCCTTCAGCAGTGGAACTTCTTCGTGGCAGAAGTTGCGCGTGCCCTGCAGCACTGCCCCATGTACGAAGGCATCGCCTACCGTGGCATCAGCGTGCGCATCGACCCAAAGCTCTACATGCCCGGCTACGTCGTCACGTGGCGAGCCTTTTCCAGCGCTACCGCCAGTGCCAAGGTCGCTGTGTTGTGATTTGCACATTATAGCCCCCCCCCCCCCCCCAACGCAGACACACACCAATTCGCTGAACCAGGTCGGCGGCCGGACATTATTTCATCATCTACTGCGGGGCCGAGGGGAAGGGCGTAATGAGATTGCCCTGCATCCCCCGCCCTCCATCTCCGGTCTCATGCCTGCGCACCCTGTCCCAAGTGGTCACCGTATTGGTTGCCCCCATTTCCTTCGCACTATCTGAGAGAAGGTTGGCACTCCCTCCATTTTTGCCAACATGCCTTTGGGGATGCGCAATCGCCATTCTCTGGCTCCGTGCCTCTGTGTCAGGGAACCAGCAGTCAAAGTATCCGAGTCATGAAAAGCTTTGCTATGCCCACGCGCCGGTCGCAGAAACTTGTGCAGCGGTCGGGACTTTTGAGGGGGGCAGGCTCAGTGGTGTATCGATTCCCCAAAGCCCCCACCCCCGTACTCCTGCCCTATTGCTTTGCATTTTTGAAGAACACTTAATATAGTGACGGGGCAGCCTGTTGAGTATCGTTAATTATAAGTGTGATATTCTCCGATGATGATTCTGGCTAAGCACAAATTGACTCTCAGGTATTTGAGTATAATGGTACAGTTCCACTTGAGTACGCCGTGGGAACTCCACAAAGAGCACGGGGCCATTGGGATTTAGTAGGGTTGAGGGTAGCTACTTGAAGTTTCTGACCTGAAAAAAAATCTATTTCCTCTTGTGAAGGGTACTTAAGTCTCCTCACCACAACGAAACTTGATGATTGCTCCGTCGAAGTCCCTCAACAACCGTCAACAACCCGGTCACTCTTGGGCCTGAGCCTGGGCGTTTGAGTGGGAACCCGGACCCCCCCCCCCCCCCACCTCTTCCCCCAAACCCAGACCCCCAAAACCGACGCCCATGAGGAGCAGCAGTTTTTTCGCCCCACGGCAGTGGGGCCGACCACATTATTACGGGTTGTTGGGTCCTTTGGAAGGCTCATTCATGCGTCTGCTAGAATTTCCTTTTTTATGACGTGGTGAAAGATGCGAGAGCCAATGGGAATAGATCAACCAGGGGGGGGGGGGTGCGGTTCACACTTTTTTGCCATTTCGCAATTTTCCTCAATTTGAGCAATTTCCCCCAATTTTCCGCAATTTTTCCCACAATTTTTTAGCAAAAATTTAACCAAAATCAGATTTGGATTTTGGTGAAAAATTGGTAAAAGGACCGCAATGTTTTCGCAATTTTCCGCAATTTTTTCGCTTTTCCCCCCGCAATTTTTCGCTATTGGATTGGGCCCTCCCTGATCGCAATCCCCCCCCCCTTTTGGATCAACGCTTGTGGCCGTAGTTCTTGGTCCTAAAGCCACCCCCCCCCCCGCCCCCCCTCTACACTGAGGGCCAGGGCTGCAGGGAAAACGGGCCCAAAATGCGCAGAAGTGGTTCCTCACTTCATTGAGGCTTCTCAGAGGTTGGGTCAGTGGCATCGTGACAGTACCACTGCGGTGCGATGTACGGGTACCGCCCTGGGCATGGTACAGCATCAGCGCATATTGTGGGGTTCACACCCGCCCAACTTGCTGCGCTTGCATACCGCAGCATAGCACATTCGGCTGATGCTGCACACCTAAAGCGCCCCAGACCAGCCTGTACACAACACACAGGAGCCATGGAACCCGGGTCACAGGATCAGGGGGGGGGGGGTGATAGGCAGCAAGAGCACCGGCCGCAGCGGCCGACAGAAAGCAGCGACCCGAGGCAACATGCGAAGGGAAGAATGGGTGACTGTCCTGGCCCGGGGGTGATAGGCAACACCATGGCGTGCCAACTGGAGGGACATACTGCAAATTGGCGACTTCAAAATACGAGGGTAATGCCACAACGGAGGCAAAAGGACTGGTGGGAGTGAGTGCCACGACGGGGGCCCAGTGTGCGACGCAGTTGGCAAAAAAGTTCCAGGTCCAGTGTTGAACCCTCGTCTCCGGCCCCCTCCGACAGGGCCCGTCCTCTGGGCCGGCCACTCCAAATTAGGCAACGGTACCTTTCCGTCTCATTCGAGGGTCCTTGACCCAAGGCAATGGCCCTCCAGCCCAATGAAACCCCTGCACTGGCAAACCGGACAACAGCCACTGCTATGGAGGGGCTATCGTCAGGGATTTCAAACGGCCAACCCAAGAAAGGGGCGGGATTGGGTTTGCCATTTGGTTGGGACGGATTGACCGCGGCAAGTCATTTGGTGGGGTACCCCGCGTGGACTGCCGGTTTGCTACGCAGTTGGATGGGTGCTACGATGGCTGGGTTCTTTGCCCTTCTGCACAAACGCGTGGCGCTGGGTACTCGCCACAGTTCCCTGACCAGCACCTCCGTGCCCTCTTTACGGGTCGGTTGCCTGCTGCATTGCACTCGTGTTCGTTCAATGGCCCCGGTTGTCGCGTTCCTTTCAGGGCCCCGTCTGCCATCCCAGCGTAAAAGGAACAGATCAGGGGCGGTGTGGCTGCGGCAAGAGCAAAATGGTGGCAAGAACATTGCACAACTCGCGCCTTCTCCTCGGCGCCCCCCCATCCCCCCCAAAAATGAGAAGTTTTGAGAGCGTATTTTGCATCAGCACGGGTTGTGCAATCCGCAATATTGCGTGTCAGAAGCAAAACAAATTACCGGAAATCAGAGCATGCGGGCACGCTACATCAAACTCTGAAGCAGGGGTGCGTCCTCAGGTCGAAAAAACAAGCATCTGCAGCTCTGATTTTTTTAGCGATTTAGAGGCAGAGCTAAATTTCAACGCCATAAACATACCCAAGGACGATTTACTGCTTGGTGACAAGAACCACACCATTTCTCCATTTTGGCATAAGTTCATTCTTCTTCATCACCACCTCTATCCAAAGGTCGCGCGGGATTTTCTATCGCATCGCGACGACCCGGACACGCCCTTTGGCACGCTTTTTATCGTGGAGGCGCAGACTGCGCGGGCGGTGTCCTCTGTGAGCACGATCCCTGACGAAGAAGAGGTGCTGTTCACTGTCAACAGCCAATTCCGTGTGATAAAGCGTGTCACCGGCGGGGCTCATCAGCTGCTGGAGCACGCCATGGAAGTGGACCTTTCGCAGACCGAAGTCTACGAGTTGCGCCATGTAGAGCTGCAGACAGGACAGGTGTCCCAGTACCTTCTTCTTGTGTGACGGCCCTGTGACACACAACGCATCCCTGGTTTGCTGGCCTGCGGGGACCCTGAGCGTGCAGGAGCCGGCAGAAGTCTGGGGCAAACTGCACCATTCTTCCATTGCCAGCAACTTGGGGGGATCGGCAGGGGACATTGGACACCAGGTTTGATTGCAGAGGCCACACCATAAGTTCGCTTGGCCTGTGCTTTTTAGGGGATACTGGACGCCCTCACCAAAAGTGAGAGGCTGCAAATGGGGCCTCTGGTGGCAGAGCTGGAGCGGTACAAAGGGTGGACGGCGCAGGACCTTGGGACCTGCGGATTGTACTCTATTTCAATGGATTTCATTGGAGAGCACTCGCAGGTCATCAATCTGCTGCTGGCGGCCGGCGTTCCTGTGGGGCCCGAACACAACAAAATATTTTGCAAATTAGCGGACACCCAGTCGGGAGTCACTGTCACGCAGGAGCTGGAGGTATGTGGTATCAAAGAGGCAGAGCAATTGCACGTCTGTGTCTGTGTCTGTCTATGTTTATACATGTTTGTACTGTCTGCTCCTCTGTCTGTCGGTGTTTGTGTGGATGTTTTTGTCTGTCTCTCTCTCTCTCTCTCTCTGTGTGTGTGTGTGTGTGTGTGTTTGTGTATAAGTGGTTTGTGTGTCTCGCGCGCGCCCGTTACGCTACATGGAGGCGTGATGTTGCGGGCGCATTGCTGCACCGTATTCTGAAGGCAGATATTACGCTCCGCAGACGTTTGTGCGCAATGAGTGAGGTTCTGAGTGGTGCACCTGCTCAGCAGACAGTGCTTCAGCCAGTGCTGGCGGCAGAACAGACAGCACTGCATTTTTGGCTTTTGATCGCCCTTGGTTCCCCCCACCTAAATTCATCATTGCACACTCACTTGTACGCACTATCAACACATGTTCTACAGTGTGCGATACGAGGACTCGTGGATGCCGGTGCCAACATCAATGCAGCTCCGCGATTCGGGGACACTGCATTGATCGCCGCTACTATTCGCCACAATGAACAGCTGGTGAACATGCTTTTGGATTTTGGTCTGTTCCCTGACTCGTCACAAGACGTATCTTTGGGTGTAGCTGAGTGGTTGTGTTTTTATGACGAAGTCTACTTTCTTTCAGTGGTACTCAAAGACCAGAAAGTGTTAATGTGTGTATCCCGAGTGTGCATTTTGTGTGTCCAGTGTCCATCCCCGTCATGTTGTGCACTGGCACCAGGGGGCTGAGCGAGATTCCTTTCCTTCTCCAGCTCGCTGCGCCTTGTCCTGCGCCATGCCTCCAGTGCGTGTATCCAGTGTGTATCCCGACAGCCACACGCAGGTACCCAGTGTTTATCCCGAGTATCTCGTGCACAGGCCCCTGGAGGCTGCACAAGATGTCTTCTCCATCTTTACGCCCGTTGTTTTCTACCCTTTTTGCCATGTCTGCAGTAATTGTTTCAGGGCTCTCCCAACAGCCAACAATGTGTATCAAGCGTGCATTCCCAGAATTGGGTGTTTCCTGTGCGTCAATGGCTCACATTGGCATTAATGATGAAGTACACCAGGCGCAGCGCATCAACAAAAATCTGCATGCGTAGAGCAAAGCAAACGCCGAGACTGATGGGCTCTAAGACCGTGAATGAAGGCGAACACCCGCCAAGAATACTGCCAGAAAGCCCAAAAGTACGGGGACAAGTGCATCAACAGTGCTTACCGCAATGGACAATAGAAATGATGCATCGTTCTTGCGACGGCGGTGGGATTTGTTGAGCCAGAGGATACGTCATGGGGCTTCCTGGTGTTGCATTTTCAGGGGCCAATGTGCACATCCGTGGACGCTTCTCCAAGACTGCGCTCATGTTTGCGGCAGCCAGTGGGCACATATCTCTGGCCAAAACATTGCTGGAACATGGGGCTCGCCGTGGGGTATGTGCCTCCTTCTGAAACGCGACCATGTTTGGCGTTGAAAAGGATCCGAGCTGCTTTCTCTCGGTTTGAAGTGCCACGTCTTCACGTCGCATTCCGTTGCTTCTTCTTTTTCGAACCGCATTTGTATCATTCGTTGTCCACAATTTGGTGTGAACTCTCAAATGGTCTAGTCACGGACCAAAGAGCACACGTCCAGAAGCACCGTGCACAGCAAAACAAAAACAAACATCATTGTTGCTGACGCACTGAGTTGCATGTCGCATAAGTGTTGCTTCTACTCTGGCTTCAGCGAGGGTGGATTTGTTGTAGAATTCGCTGTGTCTCGGTTTGAGAGCATTCGGGGAATTCACTGGAGACGGTTTTCCATCATTTTCCGTTGCTTCTGCAACTTTGCATCAGATTTATTTCCTATACTACTATATGTAGTGTGGTGTCGCTGCATCAGTGTGCATCCGTGGACTGTTGGGTCGAAGTGCGGTTGCCTGGATGTCAGCCGCAAACGCACGGGATCAGTTGGGGCCGGGAAGTCCGACAAACGGAGGCAGTAGTGCTGACCCCGCTTTTCAAGGGTGGCCAAGGGTATTACGGTCAAAATTTGATACGTGAGGGAAAGCTGATGTGCAGCCCCACGCCAAAGCACGAATAGCACAGGACGCAAATCGGACTGAGGATCTTGGAGGGAAATTGACACAGCTCAACTATTTCATGTCAGTTGCAGTGTACTCACTATTCAGTGTGGCGTGTATGGGGACGTGTGGACATGGTCTCAAATCGTGGCTGGGGAAGCATGACATCGGTGTTGCATCGGTTCTGCAGCACCAGTGCAGTAGTCGTGTAGCGGCTGTGCAGCAAATTTGCAACACTTGTGCAGTAGCCACGGGGGGGCCGTCTCCTCGGTTTGGGTACGCGACTCCCCCCCCGCCCCCCCTCCCTGCCCTCCGGGCCCACTTAGTTACCAAGGGTCAATGGCTACAGGCCATACATAGGGTTGCGCCGAAAATTTTGTCCCCTTTGCTGGGACCCCCGAGAATGCAGGGGTTAGGCAGCATTTCCGCCCACTTGCAGGCCCCCAAGAAGGCAAGGGTGAGGTAGCCAATTTTGATTTTGAGATAGCCACTTTTGATTAGAGCTTTTGAGCGCCACATATCGCAAGACTAGGCGCTATACAAATGTCGTTTGTTGCTAGCTGAATATCCTGCATTCGGAGCAAAACCCCGGCCCGAGTGTAGCGCCAAATTCTTTCTGGGGTGAACACATTGCGTTCATTCTTTCTTTCTTGTTTCTATTTTTTCCCACGCTTTATTGCGTGGCCCCTTGAGTTGGGGTTAGGGACTCACAATCCACGCTTTGTTGCGTGGCCCCTCGAGTTGGGGTTAGGGACTCACAATCCACGCTTTGTTGCGTGGCCCCTCGAGTTGGGGTTAGGGATTCACAATCCACAATCCATATAAATGTCTCTGATTCCGACTCATCGTCGGAGGGAGAGCCTTTTAAGTGAGCCGTGGGCGAAATGGAAAAAAAAAGGGACGGAACGAGCTATATTTGTGTATATGGCGAAGGAAAAAAAACCTACTACCGTAGAGCAGTACTTGTGTGTACGGCGAAGGAAAAAAGAACCTATTGCCATAGAGCAGTACTTGTGTGTACGGCGAAGGAAAAAAAAAACTAATCGGGTGCCTTGTAGGCCTCGGCAACCTGCCAGGCACCCAGCTGCTCTCCGTTGTGACAGGCCGTGTCGGAGAGAACAGCATATTTTTGCGGCCCTCCCCAAGCAGGGGGTGTGGGCGCCTACAACCACCTTTGCACTGGTGAGGAGGTAGAGTGGAGGCCTCCGTTGTTGTAGAGTAACCCCTTAGGCCACCGCGTCTCTGCCAAACTGAACTAGACCTCTGCTAACCCTCTCCCCTGCCCCCCCCCCCCCCCCTAGGGGCCTTCGGCCCACTTCTACTGGGGGGGGGGGTCGCGTCTAAAAGCTAGGGGACGGCCCACCCGTGGCAGTAGCCTTGTGGCAGCTGTGCAGCTGTGTTTCCCCTGCAGTACTATTCTGCACTTTGCTGCACTACACTGCACATTTGTGTTTTGTTTTGTACTGATTTGCACTGTGCTCTATGTGAGTGCACTGTGATGAACACACTGCGGTATTCTCAGTCACTGAGAGTCTAGCAGCTGCCTCAAAGTGGTCTTGCAGCAGTTGCACCGTACGGCGTGCGGTAGTCCTGCAGCAGTTGTCTCACGCATGTCTTGTCCGTCTGCGTCGGAATTGTTGTGTCGGTGTCACGTCAGTGGCACAATATCTATGCAGTTTCCAATGCCTCCTTCGCTTTCTCGCCTCTCTTTCCACGCTATCTCAACGGCTCTTTCATTCCAAACGATGATGAGCGATGAGCATGCTTTGAACCCTGGAGTGCTGTGAGCAGATAGAAATGCGGGCTGGTTGATCGGCAGCTGATCGGAGTTCGCAAGAGGCGAGTGGGATCTGGAGAAGGGCTTCGAGACCCCCGCTGCCTGCGACTTTCACCAGCTCTAAGACATGATATGAAGGCTGCGAAGTTTCTCCTTTCCTCTTTGTATGATGTCTGTTTCGCTGCATCTGCGCTGCATTCAATCTTAGGATCGAGACATTTGGGGCAATTTGGCCGTGGATTGGGCTGCCAAGTATGCCGATGATGAGATGGAGGTCCTCCTGGTACCCCAATCACCGAACAGCAGCAGACCCGTAAGCCCCCATACCCCCAGTTCCTCGGCGTTTTCTGCGGGCTCTGATTTCCGGTCCAGCGAATCCACCGACTCTGCCCCCACGCTCAATCAGGAAGAGCTTCTGCACGGGAACCCTGATTGGGACAGTCTCAGCTACATCTTTCAGGTATTGCGTTGGAGCTTGTGGCACGCCCGAACCCACCCAACCAACCTTTTGTAAGCTGTCGCCCTGCATCCATCCACATCTGCATGTTTACGCAACACCTTCCCCCAATGCTCAGCGCCTCCCCAAAATGGGCCTCGTCCTACTCTGCACCGTAGCTCCCAGTGTACCCTCTGACTAGGCCCTCCCTTGGCACCCAGTGCCACTCCCCAAGTCAGCCCACACCTTTTATGCCAGAGCGGTGCTCAGCGCGTGGTTGCTCGTGTGGTGAGGTCACCAGTTGACCTCCAACTTCCACTGTGACCCAACCCCAATGCTACCTGCACCAGCTGTGAACAAACATGGGTCAGGGGTCGGATGCGCTGTGGGTCTGGGTGAGGCCTGGGGGTTATTTTGCAGGGCTTGCGTGTCAAGCCTGTCCACTGTGTCAAGCTGCGGGGTGTTCCGGGACCACAACGGCTTTGAGACATGCCCCCGAGTGTTTCTGGTGCGTACCGTGGGGCTTTGCTGTGGTGGACAGGAGTGTGCCAAGGAAAGGTGCATTTGTTCGGATTGTGCCCAAGACTAGTCCTGCGGCTCCTCCGTATCTCTTGACGTTTGTGAGCTGCACCCGGGATCCTGTCGGCACCCAATGCCAAGCGACGTCCCTCAACAACCAAAATTCACCGTCGATGAGTTGGTAACCTCCGTCGACCCCCCTTCAAATAGCATTCACAAAAGACCGAAACGGAGTGCAGAAGGAGCGACAGGATCAATTCGAGAGGCAAAACAGAGCGGGCGACGGATCGGTGAGCAGACCAACTTCTTTTTCCTCCTCCTCATTGTCTGGCTCAGGGGCAGCCTTCCTGTGCTGTCTGCTGCCCCGATCTCTCTGCTGCCCTGATGCGTGGGGTTTGGGTTGAGGTGCACGCTTCCCTCGTCAGTGGCTTTAACCCCTGAGTCCCCCGGGCCATTGGCCCCCCTGCGGCGCGTTCACCCACTGGGGAGTTTTGGCAAAATGCTTCATCCATTCCTGCGCTGATGCAGGGGACTCACAAGATGGAGACCCCGCATCCCCATCCGAACGGTGGACCAAACTGCCGAGGCACAGCCAGTGCATTTTGGGACATTGCCAACCGCTTTGCTCTTCGTCCTCATGCCCTTGTTTGTGCCCTTTTCCTGTAATCTTCTCACAAAAACACTGAAGTTCATTGACTGAAATGCACGGACCCGAGGACTCGCAGCATCAGATCCTTTGGCCCGGGCATTTTCAGTGACTACTGCTGCTTTTGTAGGTCGCCAGGCTGGACCCCAAGATCGTTCCGTCGTCGGTGATCTCTGGACTCATATCTTTGGTGAATTGCTCCACCAAATCCAACCCGCTTTTTGTCCGTGCCGCCATCTTTGCTCTCGCGCGGCTGCTGCAGTGCCCGAAGAACCCGGAGGACGACACCAGCGGTGGGCTGCGGGCGGTCCGCCGCGTGACCTTCGCTGTGATGACGGAGGTGCAATCACCCCCCCCCCCCCCGGCCTAACTGTAGTCAGACATGATGTTCTGTTTTCTGTTTCAGACTGAGTGTGTGTCTTAAGGTCTTACTCGGTTTGATGTAGAGAATAAAGTCGTATTTACAGTGAAGTGCATTACCTCTGGTTTGCATTTGTCTGTTCTTTAATTGGGTCTCACCGCCCACCCCCGCCTTGTCACCCAACACAAAGCCGCGGCAGGTCTTCGGGCCGCATGCGCAAAACCCGAAATCCTCAGATCCGATCGGCAGGACAGCCCATGCGGCAGTTGGCACAGATGTAGTGGCCGGCCTCGCTGCATGACCGCCACATTGATTTGCCTCCCCCTACACCACCTCGAAACCCCTTTTCCGTGAGGGCGAGGGTGAGGGCCTGCGCTGCTGCGGGGGTGTGAGGGCGTACACTACTGCGGGCTGAGGGCCTGGAGGAGTGCAGCCAAAATGTTCATCCTTCCCGAGGCCCGAGGCCTTCCAGGCCCCCCTTCGCATGGATTTTTGGTATGGACAGGACCCCTTCCAATTCCAATATGGACCATCCCTGACGACAGCCAAAAATGGCAAAGAAATGTGTCGAGCGTTCCAGGGGCAGGATAGCCGATGTGTGTGATAGCCCCAAGTCGGCGGGGCGCAGAGGAACCATAGGACCCCCCAGCAGTAGTGAGCAATGAGTGCCGGCAGTCAAGTGCATCAAGCAACATGAAACAACGTGACAGGATGTGATGCCGTATGGGGTGCTTGTGTAGATGATGTGAACGCGATGTTGTGCAGGGGGGGGGCGGGGGGGTTGTTGTTTTGGTGTAGGCAGTTTGCGCCGATTGCGGAGCGCCGGCCCCAGAAATCTGAAAGGAAGCGCCGACGAAGGAGGCAAAGGGAAAGGGCGTGTTACCCACAGAGAGCAAGTGTTGTCTTGCCCTTTGGGCCCGTTCGCTCATGCGAGTGCGGCTTGTGAACCAGCCGGACTTGCCGCTTGGGGGAGGCCGCCGGGGCTCTTGCTCAGGTCCACTGAGCGTGGGCAGGAAGACGTCTGCAGAATTCTGTGGACACAGGACACGCTCCCCTGCTCCCACTTTGGAGGAGGATGGGTTCCCAGGCAGTTCCCAGCAGTGCACACTTCCTTGCCAATGGGGGGAGATGTCCACGCCTCCCCATTCCCTTTGGGCTTCATTTGAAGCATTTTGCACAGTTCAACAACCGCGTTCAACAACTGCGGCGGGGGAATCGGATCTCCCTCCCAGGAGCATAAATAGACGTTTTGGGGAGGGCCTCCCTCCTCCCCTTTGTCCCTTTGATGGTATGCTTCGTTTCTCTGCAACAGTAATTTTGCTGCCATGCTGCCTTGTGAAAGACTGCCACAATCTTTTTGTCATTTTGTTGTGATGAGAAAGACGCCAAAACTGGACACTTCATCCCCCACGGCTCGGACATTTCAGACCAAGTGATTGTTGCAGCGCACCTTCCTGCGCTATGACCGTGAACTTAGAATCTGGTGTGACAACTGTAGCCGGTTCAGATGTTTGAACATCTGACGTACGCTATGGAACAACCACGTCCGGTGACCTCTGGCAGAGGGTTGCCGTCACGTCCGGCGGACCCCAGTTTGCCGGACGTTAGCGTCAGCTCTGGTCATGCTTCGGTTCTTTGAGCCAATTCTGCCTCTGCCACTGTCTCACTGACATCGCACTAATTCCGAAAAGGTGATGTTCCTCACATGGGACATGAAGAGGAGGATGTTGCGCAAATGAATATTCGGCCTTTCTCGATGGGCCTGTGTTCTATACGCTTTTGCTGCTGGTTTGGTTGGCCCTACATTTGTGCAATATCGTTAACCCCAGAGCTCCACTTGATGACTGGGTCCCACGAAAGGGATTGCCAGGGGACGACACGTTAGACCCAATACCCTGCCGGACACTGCCAGACCTGACCCAATACTGCAATTTGCTGCCAGATGTCAGCGTCAATTCTGAGCATGACAGCATCTGTGCCGTTTCCCCCGCGCCCATAAACTAGTTCCAGCTGCCAACCCATCCCCATCTGTTTGTTGAAGGTCTGGTATTCGAATGAGCACGGGGCTGTGCGCCGTGCTGCCGAAATGGGTCTGAAGATGCTGAAGGGGGCCGATGCCATCAAAATGGTGGCAGCGTACAGCAATATTGTTGCAGCCACCCTCGAGACGGGGCACATATGGAAGTTCGCTCCCATGGGGATGGGCAAAGATAGCCTGAGGCGCAACAGCTGGGGTTGGTTGGCGGAGGCCCTCCTGAGCTGGGATCGGCAGCGCCGTATTTTTGCCGCTGTGCATTTGATTGCTGTGGAGGATGGGACGGCTATCCCTGTAGAGATCTGGAAGGCTATGTTTGACCTTTTGCGGTGTGTGTGTGTGTGTGTGTGTGTGTGTGTGTGTGTTTGTGTTTGTGCGTATTGTACTGTATTGTATTTTTGGCTGAGAGTTGGCAGGTGTGTGGCAGTGGAATCGGTCCGCCCTCCGTGGCACCACTGCAGATAGGGGGCGTGTGCATCGGTAAGGGGCTTCGCCACTCACTCAGCCCTGGCATGCAGTCCAGGAGAGGGCTACTGCGTGGACACTGTCCCCAAGACGCGAGGTTTGAATTGTGAGGCGCGAAGCGCTATACCCACTTTTTTTTGGTGATGCAGCATGGCAGTTTCCACCGAAACCACAACGGCCTAATCACCGGCAAAGGAGCATTCATGGCGAGCCGAAGTTCACCGGGGGACAGCTGCGAAGTGTACAGACATGGCGGAGGTACAGCCAGCCACGCAACCAAGAGGTAAGATGTAGAATCCAATGCCCCGTGCCCTGTGCTCTATGACCGGCACCACACCGTATGTGAGATGAGAAGCGCTGGGGGTGGAGGGGAGGCACGTCCGGGGGGTAGACGCGGCGGGGGGCGACTTTGTACATACCATCCCCGGAGCAAGCTGGTTCGCGCGCGCGCACACACACACACACACACACACACACGCACACGCACACGCACACGCACACGCACGGACGCACGCACGCAATGCGCTTTTGCAGATTCGGAGACAGCATCGGGCGCGTGCTGCTCGAGTTCCTATTGTACGCCGTCCTCGTGCAGCGGGACTACGTGCCGACTGAAATACGCGCAGACGTTTGCAGATTGTCCCAGGAACTGTACACATGGTCCGCGTTCTACAACGTGCGACGCGCAGCGAATTGCGTGTGGGTGCACTTCGACACCAACTGCCATTCGGCGTTCACCCTTTTGTTCGGCACCCACGAACAGAAGCAGCACCGGCGCAGCAGCATGGCTTTTAGGTACCGCTGGGTCGCTGTGTCTGCGTTGGGTTTGCTCCGGCTCCGGGGGGGTCTGCAGTGGCAGTGTTCTGAGACACTGTCTGGACGGAATCGGGCAGTATTAAGCCTCATCGGAGATGACGAGCATCCGTGGCCCACGCGGTCGTGAGGCATGCAAAACGAGAGTGCCCACAATCGCAGCCCCCCCCGCTACACCCCCTACATCCCCCCCCCCTTTTCCATACCCTCTCCCAGTGTGGCTGCCACTTCCCATTGAGCGTGGCTCTTGGAAAGGGTATGTCATCAGGTAGTGGGGGCCTGTTACAGGGCCTATGCCACGGGGTGAACCAGGGGCAAAGAGGACCCACCCGGTGGCTCATGCGTGGCTTGCACCTCCGCGCAGGAAGTACCCCACGTGATTCTGATCGCAACAGACGACGCGATGTGCACAACATCAGCCAAATCCCACCTCAAAACCTGCACATCTGTTCTTCGAAGATTCAGGGCTTCCAGACATGATTGCATGGCCACCACACAAGAAAACCGCGATAGTCGTGATGGCCCCGACGGTGGAGGTTTCGATTTCCCTCAAAAGGTCGATTTTCCCATTGAAACCTCATGAACCATCGGGGAGCGGATCAGGACTTGCGCTGTGAGTGGCCCGTTCGAAATCACAGAGAAACGCTTTGTGATGCACACGTGTTTCTTCAGCGAGAGAACCACAGAAGTTTCCCCCCATTGTTTGCAGCATCACACTGTGGCGTCGCATGTTTGAATGTATGCCCCCCTCGTCCACACCGAATATCTGCAGCTTGACAGACCTGTGCACCGGTAGGCGTTGCTGCTGGGGTCCCAGGGCAGGAACCGCCAGGGGTCGAAGTGCTTGCGATGCGTTCTCACAGTAAAATGAAAGGCGACAGTGATTTCAAGGAGACGGTGGTCATGCTGGCGCAGCAGATGTGCGGCGTTGAGAAGGATAAGTTTGAGAAGCTGCCGGAGGTGCGCTGTGCCCACTTTGCTGCGCACTCCTGTTCCTCGACGGACCCCTCTGGACTTCGACGGACTTTTGCTGTCCATGCCCTTGTCCCCACGCCTCGCCCGCTGTGTTCCTCCTTCAAAGGCTTGGCATCATCATACTGCTCCTCCGCCCCTCATTTCCAGTTTGCTGTGCTGTGCGCTGGTGCTGGGCCAATGCGCGCTCTGGGGCCGCAGGGTACGCAGTACATACCCTGCACCCGAGGTAGTGCAGAGCGGAGGCAGGAGGGATGTTTGGCTGGGGACGCCGTCGTCGGGGCCAAATTGTCGGTGCCGATTCATGAGCAGGGCCACTACCTACCCGCTTCCGGAAAGTAGCGGGAAGTCTGTCCACACCCGGTCAATTTGGGGAAAACGGGGAGGAATTGGAGATATTGCAGGTGTGTTGTGGAAAAATGGGGGCGATTCTGCGAGAGAAGCACATTTTTCGTTGACTTTGGGGGTAGGGAGGGGGTGTACTGCGCACGATGCTCTGGGAAAAGGGGGGGCCAATGGGGGAAATGTTTCCATCATTTCCCCCTAGTCCTACCCCCCCCCCCCCCTATTTCCCCCCATTCTTTCGATTTCCCCATTGTTCAGCAAGAAGTTAAGCAGGAAGTTGACGTGCCATGTGCCATGTGGAGCGGGTAGTTCTTCACCCTGTTTGAGGGAGACCTTGAGCCGCGACTGGGGCGGTGGCCTGTGGCAACAGGAATTCCGGAAGGGCTAATGGTGCATTGGCTTGGCCTATCTGCAGGGCTCATGGATCCCGTTGTCACACGTGTTGTGGAGCAAAAAATTGCGGAGTTCTTCATTGTCAGTAGCATTCTGTGGCCTGCATTCAAGACAGGCACGTGCAGCATACAAAAGGCTTACAAAATGGGAGCGGCCCTCGTACGCCAGGGGGTGCTCTGCCACAATACGGCGTCTCTGGGATCGTCTAAGAATGGGTTTGTGGCGTGTCTGAACGGCTCTGATCTCCGGTGGGGGTGTTTGGGCAGGTGCGCCCCATTAATAGTCATGTGCGGTGCGCCTGCACTGCCTGCGACTGTGCCGCTGGTCCCATCGGCAGGAAGTGCAACAGTACCAGGAAGGCGCCAGTCCTAACGCCTTCAGCAAGTACTACGAGGTCTGCCTGGAGAACCATCAAGACAAGATTTATGTGGTGCTCTGCTGTCTTTATTGGGTGTGCCTGTGCCGCCTCTACTCCCGTATCCCAGCCCTTTCAGAAGGAAGCACCATCACCTGATGTTTTGTGTTCTGGTGGACGGAAGTCCAGCGGAGTATTTTCTGCCCCCCCTTGTCAGCCTTCTCAAAAGTGGTCCGCCTCACTCCCATTTTTCGTGGGTCTTATGTGATAGGACCCCGAGTGTACGGAGTGGATCGGTAGAGCTGGGGGCCGTGAGCCCAGGCCTGCTCTGTTCTTGACGGCACTACAGAGGCCAGAAAGGGTGGCAGCAGTTTGGGAAGGTGGGGAAGCGAAGCCACACGCAGGGAATTGGTAGAGGGGTCTTACGGGAAGGAGACTTGTGGGGGGAAATGTCGGGGGTTGGGCGAAGCGGGCACGTGGTCTGTTGACGTCAGCAGGGGCCATTTGGGGCGCTTGCTAAAACAATTGGAGCGCAGGCACGTCGGTGTAAAGGACAGTGCGTCTAAAATTTCGACATTACTGGGGAGTGGTTGCGTGGCGGGGGGGGGGGGGGGATGGGGTGAATTGGGTGCGTGTTGAGGTGCGGCGGTGCCGGGGCAGGGGAGCTGCCGAAGGCCCAAAAGGGTTGTACTGGAAAACTGGTAAGCGACCTGTTCACAGGCTCGAGTGTTAGTGAGCACGTGAGGGGCCACATCCGCGGCGTGGTCAGGATCACCGAATCTGTCACTGGGCGTCACCAGCGATCCTTGAGCTGTTCTTCACGAGATTCCCACAGCATCACCTGGGCAGCAGAGGGGTCATGCTCGGCTTCGGCACCAGAGGACCCGTACCGTTGTCGTTCACCGGCATCATCGCCGTAGGTTCTTGACGAGTTCTCTCGGGTGTTCCACAACTTAAGTTGTCGGGGACACGCGCAGAAGGTCTCGGAAGGATCGCCTGGTACATGGTTGGCACCTCCACCGGGTGTAGTTCCTGATAAAGCACGCGTCCGCATGGTGTTCACTCGCACTTCTGTCTGCGGCGCCGCACGCGGCGATTAGTGGACTTGCAGGAAATTTGTGTTGACTGTACAAGGCCGACCGGAGTGGATCGGTAAGGGGGAGCGGGAGTTCTCTGTATGTAGGAGTGGGGGGTCGCTCAAACCCCCCCTCTGGATCTGCCTCAAAGGGGGGGCATAGTGGCACTGCGGTTGTTGAAGTTCGTTCGCCGAAGGAGAGCAGGCACCCCCAGTCCTGTGATGTAACGCACACATTTGCGTGCACATCCGCGCTCCTGTGATGTGGTGCAATGTGATGTGTGTGTGAGAGGGCGGGTGTTCAAGGGAGCGGGTCATTTTCGGTGACGAGAAAGAAAAGAGGAGTCGAAAGTTGCCTTCGGGGCCGGGGGTTTTGCATGAGTTGAAGCGCCCTTTTCAGCCCCTCGCTCATCCCCCCTTTTTGGGGATCCTCGCCAGCCCCACTCCCGCAAGTCCCACGCGAAATATTCAAAAATGGCGTTCGCATTGCGTACTGCAGCAGTTGGGGCATAGTTGATCGGGCCCACAGGGTAGGGGCTCTTGAAGAGACCATCGTCACGTTGGCACAGGTGCTGACTGATGGGCAGCTGCCAATTGAGTTCTTGTTGCAGCAGGTGCTTTCTGGCGACCGTTTCCTGCGGCAGACGGGTCTCTGGTACGTTGGGCGGCGGGAGCTGCTGTGGGATCAGGAGGTACACATGGCCGTGGCCCAAATTGCACAGTATGATATGGTGGGGGAGATCCGGACGGAAGCCAAGGTCTTGTTGCGGCGACACAACAAAACCATGACGATCAAGACGGTGGAGGTCTTGGAGGACTGCCTCGTGGAGGAAGAATGCCAGATTGCTGCAATCCTCAGGGACCTTGAGAGGACCGTTGTAGCACCGGGTGTGTGCTTGCGTGCGGAGGTGTGGTGGGGTTGTTGTTGGAGGGGAAACTGCGTGTCCACCAGAGTTGAGTGGGTGGATCAGTCAGTCAGGAGGTTGGGTTGGGCCAAAAACCATGCATTCCCCACCCCCCAGCCCCTCCACCTACACCTTCGCTTCGCTCACCTTCATTAGGCTTCACCCCCCCCCCCCCCTTGGTCGGGGAGTGGGATGCAGCGATGTAGAGAAATGACGTTGTCACGTACTGTTTGTGCTGCTTGTGAGTTGGTTGAGAACACGCGCCCTTCCTTGCCAATGCAGGCACTGACGGTGGTACATCCCCCAATGGTGGCGAGGTGTGCATTCCTTGGGGCACTGTCTGTTGCATTCGCAGAGCTCTCCCGACCCGTTCCTCTGGTAGATGCATGTAATTAGCCAGGCCCTAGACAACTAAGAACACGGGCACATATGGCACACAATTCTGCATTTTTACTGCGTGCAATTATGACCCGCTGTCAGACACAGTGCAGATGGAAGAGACCGGTCTGTAAGCTTTGTAGCGAGAGGACAGACAGAGGGAGGCATTAGTCTTCTGAGGGTCCTTCACCTCCGAGACATCATGAGAGAACCTACAGATCGTGACATCAATCAGCATTCTTCGAATGAGTCGACTACCCCTCCCTTCTGACCCCGCTTCCGATTTGAGCTCTACCTCCAGCTCCTCATAGTCGTTTTACTCCTGAGAATCCCCGGACGCAGAATAAGTGAAAATTGCTGACAATCAAACCCCCAAATCCCCAGCACACAGCTTCAAACCACATCCCTAAGCAGCAAGACCAGCTCTAATGGTCAAGAGTTCTGGTAAAATGGCCAGTCATACAGAAGAAGAAACCATGTGCATGATGCCAGCAGGCGCATTTCTGCGTTGGCAGAATTGATGAACTGCGGCTCCAGTCGCAGGTCGCAGACCCGCTGGGCTGAGCCACATGTGTGAGGACAGAGTGCATGTAAATGTACCGAGTTTTTTCATCGTGGTTAGAGCATGTGTGCAGAGCTGGCAACCCAGCACCGCCACCGAGCACCTCAACGATGAACCACCCTCTGCAGATCGGTCCATTTTGATTTTCTACAGTTTGCACCATCATAAGGCGGCTTTTGGGCCTGTCAGGTTAACCCTCTGGAGTGCTCCAAGTGCTCTGGCGTCTGGGGATCCCGCCAGGGGGGGGTCCAGGGGGGAAGTATGGTGCCAGTGCCCCTGTCAGGTCGGTCCTCCGAGGGGGTAGCAAGGGACCCCTCTCAGAGGGGGCTTGTGACCCATAGCCTAGGGCTTGGGAGTGCTTGGAACGGGTCCAAGCCTCACTGTGTGAGGCTCTACACTGGGACCAGTCCATTATGAGGACCGCCCTGTCATCACCCGGCATGTGCAAGGCGTCCACCTGGCGGGCACATAATGTGGACCCACTCAGTCCAGTGGCAGCCACCACGCAAAGACACAGTTATAATTAGGCAGGGTTGTTTAACCCGTCTATCGCAGCAGTGGCACCACCCCACACGCCTCACAAACCCGAAGAGGCGACCAGGACCCTCCTAGCATGCATGGTAGCATGGCTCAGCATGGCCTGGCATGGAGGTGGCCTGGCGAAAGCATCCCATCCATAGTACCCATGCCCTACACTGCCCCCCCCCCCCCAACACACACACACACACACACACACACACACACACACACACACCTGCCCACACACCTCGCCTACCAATCCCCACCCACCCACACACGCCGTACCCAGGGGGTGCCATAAGGACGCTCACCTTTTTTTTTTACTATGGCATCCACTCTGTGATGTTTGGTGGCTACCCACCAACCACCATCGGTGACCCACCAACCGCCATCGGTTACCCACCAACCGCCATCGGTTACCCACCAACCGCCATCGGTTACCCACCAACCGCCATCGGTTACCCACCAACCGCCATCGGTTACCCACCAACCGCCATCGGTTACTCACCGGCCGCCATCGTAGGGCGTATTGGACACTCCGAGTTTTTTTTTTTTTTCATTACGGCACCCCCTGGCCGTACCCCCCACCCCCAACCCCAACAGACCCACTCACCCAGTGACACGCACATGCACAGTTTCCCAGTGTGTGAATCATCTTCAGCACCAATGGTCTGCATAATGCATTGGTTTCCAAGTTTCATTGTTGTCAATGCCCGCCGTTCCCAATGCACAAGGTCAAGGCTGGGGTCACCCGTCTGTGGACCTCCTCACCCCGCCCCACCCCGCCCCGCACAGCTGCGCGCCCACAAGACGATCATTTGCGGGCGTTACGGGGCTTTTGGCCTCAGGCCCCCAGATTATGGAAATGGGCGTACATTTTCCACAAAATGGCGCAAATCCCCAAAATAACAAAGTGTAAATCCCCAAGAAACAATGCAAATTCAGCAAATTCAAAGAATGGACGGTGTGCTTCAGCAGCTCAACCAACCCCGCCTTACCACCTCACTCTAATTCAACCCAATGCCCAAATTCGTTCACGCATGCGCAAAGTCCCCTGCCCTATTTGCACTGCAGTACACACGATGGAGAGCAGCTGTGGCTCGAGCTTCTGGCCTTCGAGCATCACCCGTCGATCCTCCCGCATCGAAGACGCTTCGCCGAAGTGGCTGCGGCACCGCGTGTCGTGGCGCAAGGCCGACGCGATCATGGGGGACCTGCGGATGCAGTCCACCCCCGACCCCTTCCACGCCCTAAACGACATCCCCCGGCCCTCAATGATGTCCTTCCACCGCTACAACGCCGACCCCGACGTGGTCTCCGGCTCCGCAACGACGTCGCTGCTGTCGCTCGCGGACGCGAGCCAAATCCGCCGCGTCTCCTTCGGGCCGGACATCGCAGAGGCCAGCACCCCCACCAGCCCCACCCCGAACCCGAGCCGCACCCCGAGCGGCTCCGGCCGCGAATGGGGACGCGAGGTCTCATTCCCTGTGCCGGCCTTCGGTGTGTTCAATGACGCTGCAGAGATTTCCGTGTCGAGCACGGGCTCGGGCTTTGGGTCCATCCCGTTTCTGGACGACTCTGGACGTCAGGAGTCCACGATGGACGGGGGGACCCAGGCCGTCGATTTTGTGGAGGATTTGCAACACGCCTTGGGCCTCGGGCGGACCGTCAGCATCTGAAGCGGCGGGTCCGGACGCTGGGGCGATTTGGGAGGATTTTGTCAAACCGTTGTCTCATTGTCAGTTCCCGGCCCAACCGATGTGACGGCTGAATGACGGCATTTGGTGGTCGATTGATGGCGGTTGGCAATGAAACCGACGGTGGCCGGCGGAAATTGAAGCTCAACAGCTTTCTGGTGCTCTTACTTTTGCCGTCGCCGCGCCAAGCGCCAGGGGCGGACTCAGCCGCCGGACGGGGCCTCGCTTGTTTGCCTGAAAACAGGTCACAGGTCTCAGGGTCTCCAAAATGGGGAATAATCAAAGTGACTACATGACCCCTACCTTCTCAGGTCCCCAGAGCGAGGAGGAACCACAGTGGTTGCTTAGTGTAGTGTTGTTGTTGCATTTTGGCGTGAAAGATGCCCGGCGCACCAACGCCCCCCATTGTTGTCACCCTGTGATGAATTTTCTTTCTTGTCTTGGTGCAATCACCCCCCAAAAGACATAGATAGCCAGTCCTACCATCCTGATCACCACTTACAGAATGAAGGAGGTAAGTATTAGTGCACTAGGACGCAGTAAACCGTTCTGGTCTGAAGTAGGAGGGTATCGCTTTACGTATACCTGACATCATTAGCATGAACTGGGAGCTGGCATATTGGTTTTTTGAAAGTGTGGCCACAGTCCTCCTTGTCCTCCTCCTCATCCTCCTGTGTGTGTCTGTGTGTGTGGGTGTCGATGTGTGGAGGGGGATATGTTTGTGACTGCAGATACTGCTTTGATTTTGGTTCTACCTGTTCATTGTGAGAAGAGACTGAAAGAAACACAGATCAGTGAAGGGCAGTCCCATGAATTGAGGATGGATTTTTGGAACACGAAGTGTGTGTGTGTGTGCGCGCGCGTGTGTGTATGCCTTCCACGTGGTGCAGGGCTGGGGATGTTCCAGCTACCAGCTTTGTCTGTCTGTTTACAGGCCTCTGGTCCAGCGCCGCTGCCAGAGGCTGTGCCGAAATCAGTACGGCTCGTGGGTTATCTGGTCCTACTCCTCTCCTCCACAGAAAGGCGCCTAGCGCAGCCAGACAATGTTGATGTCTTTGTTCTGACTGTGCCTGACAAGATTCACTGGTAGCGGGCCTCCTTGATTGCTGCTCGTTGTCTTCACTGTTGCCCGTTTGTTATGTACATGTGTGTGGCTGGGTGTGTGGGGGTGTGCATGCTTGCATGCGTGGGTGCATTTGCACACCAGTTCCCTAGCGCATGTGCATCAGTGCTTTTGCTGACTGCCACACATCTTCTTGCGCTCTTGCAAAGCGCGACCGTGTTTGATGCACAGGTATTGCGGGTGATACTGCCCCTGGCACAACGTGCCGATTCAGAGGCAGCAACAGGGGGGTGGCGATATTGCGCCTTCATGGGGATTGTGCCCAAGTGTACACGTGGTGTTCCACGGGCTCTCGGCTCTTCCATTTTGTGGTTTACAGACTGTTTTGCAGCTTGTTTCATGAGCTTGCTCAGCACCCTGTCCCGATTTCTGATGTGTTTATGATGTTTTGTTATTGTCTACGTTTTTGCGAGAGGTGCTGAGCGCGTTTTCTTCAGTGCGCATCTCAGGGTGGGTGGGGTTTTAAGGGGTGGCCCGTGGCACCCATTTCTGCCAGTTGATGATGTTTTGCTGCGATTGCCCGCACGCCATCTGGTGCTGTTTTTCTGGCCAGTCTCAGGATGGCCTTGGAGACCTGTCCACCCGCGTCACTGCGCCGGTCAAATGGCACCCGATGTCAGGTGCTTATGCATCAGGATGGCTTGCCGTGCCATGCACAGCTGCTTTGAGATGCATTTGTGTCGCGGCGTTAGGTTGAGGTGAGTGTGCGGGGGGCGGGGTGCGGGGGGAGGGGGGGTCATTCTGACTTGTCAAGCAAAATGTCACACGCCAGGGGTCGAGGGGCTGGGCCTATGGGGGCATTGCTGGTGGTGTTTGGAAACTACGCCATTCTCAGAACCCCAAATCTTAGAAGGTCATATGCTAACCCCTTACCTCTCTGCTGCTACGCTCTCTTCGGTTGTAGCACTGTTCAGCTCCGATACTTGATCCCAAGATCTCTCAAGAGCCTTCTGGCGCACAGGCTGATTGTAAAAAGGGGGGGAGGCAGGGGCCGGAGGCAATTTGTGCTGTAAATTATGTAAATTCTTGTAAATTATGCAGAAAATGGCGTAAATTCCTGTAAAGTTTTGTGAACTCAGTGTAAATTGGGCAATTCAAGTGTTTTGCCTGCTGCAGTTGTAGGTATTTGTGAACGAGAATTCTGCTCATTCTTGAATGTAAATTTCGCCACTTGGGGTCGCAATGCCCAAGCAACCAATCTTCAACACACCAAATTGTTGTGTGTCGAGTTTTGTGGTTGGTTGAGCTGCTGAATCACACCGTCCATTCTTTGAATTTGCTGAATTTGCACTGTTTCTTGAGAATTTACGCTTTTTGATTTTGGGAATTTGTGCCATTTTGTGGAAAATGTACGCCCATTTCCATAATCTGGGGGCCGGGGGCCAAAAGCCCTGTAAAGCCCGTATGTAATCGTCTTGTGGGCGCACAGCTGTCCACACTTTATCTAGGCCTGGACCCCCCAAAAAAACGATCACATGCTGACCCCTACAATGTGATACAATGCGATAACAGTGTGTCCTGAGTCCTGAGCACATCACGCCACTGTGTTGTGCTTCTGCAACCTGCCTGCATGGCGGCCCTCTTTCGGGATTTATGTATTCGTCTGGTCCATCATTCCAACAAATCACTGGTGGCCACTGGGAAAGGAAAGGATGATTGATACTTGTTTACTCAGCAGGACATGGCACATGGTTGTGATGTCTCCTCATTGCCGCTGGAGGTTAGTAGCGCTGTGCGAGATTCTTGGCGAATGAATGCACATATTCTCCTTCTTCAACGCAGTGGTCGCGCTATGAACCCAAAGCGTTCATATTGGTTTGTCGGACGAAGGGAACCCAGATGCGCCCAGAGCAGGCAGGGCATGGGATTCACAAAGGGTCCCTTTTGAACAGACCAAAGAATAATCTGAGTTTGGGCATATTGCAGTGCATGGCGAAAATGTGTGGGGGAAGTTGAGCCTTAGGGGGAGCGTTAGCGCGCCGGGCAGGGCACCTTGCAAAACCGAAATATGAGAATTCAACAACACAAAATGTCACTCCCACCACTTCCAACCACCACCCTTGCATCGTCATAAACTGCGTGCAAAGGATGGGCCAAATTCTTAGACACGGCGAGAAGGTACTCCAAGTTGTTTGGTGAGGTGGGGGCAAAAACAGGCACGGGTGGGGAATGGTCAAAAAAAGATGCCCGGCGCGCGCCTGGCACGTGCAGGGAAGGTTTGCGGTCTAGTGCGGTCTACTTGGGGGACTTCCCAAGGTGAGGATAAACCTGGGGCTAGAGATAAGATACTTAATACAAAGGTAGCGCGCTGGGCATGCACCGGGCGCGCGCCGGGCAGACATTCTCCCTAAGGGGCTCAGCAGGGAGAGCATGGCGATTGCTGACCCTTCTTTTTTCGTCAATTCATAAATTATCTGCTTGTGGATGTGTCCATACGACCTGGACCCGGCTGCATGTATGTACAGCTTGCATGTTGTACACTGGTGCAGCTGCGATGGATGGAGACAACACAGCAATACAGCTGTCTGTGACAGCTTCAGCATGGTGACACCCAAAACCCCAAATCACTTCCACGCATTTGCAAAATGTCGTGGGGATGGTCTCTGTCCCACAATCTTGGACCCTGGCGTCACAACCCCATTGTACCCCAACCCCCTTGTGGATGTGGTCTTTGGCTGACAAAAGACAGTGGCAGCAGACTATGACAATGGTTGGAGCGGCAAGCAGGTCAATAACAGGTGGAAAGGTCTCCGGCCGCTGTAGATATCTCGCGCGAATCGCTGACTGTGTTTTGCAGCCCCATTTGGACCCCTGGAACATCCGTTCTGGCGGAGAGAGGGTCACTTGGGCTTTTGTGTTGATAACAAGCACGGGGGATTTTGAGTTGCATATTGGCTGTCCCAGGGTGCAAGGTGATGTAAATTCCTGGGTCCAGTTTTTAAAATTGTCGCACAGGATATTCCTGAGAAAAGATGGTTGCATCGCAGCATTGGACAGCTCTGATCCTTGATTGATTGATTGATGGAGATTTCTCGAGTGTCTTCTGGTGAGCGGGGCCAGCTTGCCATGGCCTGAACCCCCCCCCCCCAAAAAAAAGATGGTTACAACACAAGGGCTGCATGCCCCAGTGAATTCTGCTGCCAAGCCCCATGGGGAACGTGCTGCAAAAGCTGGGCCAAGGCTGCAGCTGGAGAACCAAGTGGCCCCTGTTGAGCAGACTCCATTCTTTATGGTGAAGGAAAAAAAGGTGTAAAAAGTGGCATACCGGGCCTGTTTCTCAAGCAACTGGGACCTCATTCGGAACATACCAATTGATGTTTGTTTTGTGAATGTTGCACCTCTTCTCCCTGAGTGTGCAGCATGTGCCCTGGGGGGCCAGGGAAACATAATTTGGCCGATTGTTATCCAAAGGGAGGAGGGGGCACCACCTGGTCACAGAAACGTGGTACGTCGCATTTTTGATCGAGAGAGAGAGAGAGAGAGAGAGAGAGAGAGAGAGAGAGAGAGAGAGAGAGAGAGAGAGAGAGAGACAGAGAGAGAGAGAGAGAGACAGAGAGAGAGAGAGAGAGAGAGAGAGAGAGAGAGAGAGAGAGAGAGAGTACTATCACTGCACTTCGTCCTCCGACTACTGAGTACTATCACTGCACTTCGTTCTCCGATTGTCTTCTCTGATTGCAGATATATCTACAGCCTGGCCCAGCAACACCCCTGGGTGCTGAATACAAGGGCTTCAATTTTCCAGAAAAAATCGGCGCTCAAATGCTTTTTTCCTGTGGCAATGTGTCCAGCATGCGGTTGCACTGCTAGTTGCACTGGGCATGCAGCATTTGCGCACTATGTGTAATATCAGACACTGAGTGGTGCACACATCCACTGATCAGTCAGAGCGAATGTTTTGGTGTGTGTTCATTCTAATGGCAGGACCCGGACCCACACTATTGGAAAACAGAGGTTGCGGGAGGTTCCTTGCAACTGATCACGAAGTACACGATGCACTACCTTCAGTGTTCAATGTCCAGCCTCTTTGCACCTGTGCTATCCGTTTTTGACCCAAGAGCACCTCGTTGTTAAGGTTCTTCACTCTTCTCTTTTCGCTCTTTAGAGGCCGTGTCTCAGCCAACAGGATCCTGACCCACGCAAGGCCACTCTTCGTAACCAAAGTCATTTCTTTAGTAATTCAGTGTGTCCAACCCATCTAATCAGGTTTACTGTGGTTAGCTCTGCTGTGGTTGACCTGTAGATCCACTGTGGTTGACCTGTAGATCCACTGGACTGGGTTTCTGTCCTCCGGTGAAAATGTAATTGCATCCCATATTGCACTATACAAATTGTGTCTGACTGCAACCGAGAATCCTTGAAGCCACATTGTAAATGCCACAAATCGTTGTTTGATTTCAACGTTGTTGGCATGACATTTCAGCTACACCACACACCGCTTTAAGGGACCTAAAAAGTTCCCCATGAAGTGATTGCTCTCTGCTGAAGCAATGGGCTATTTGTCCTAAATACAAAGGTTTAGGACTCCAATATGACCCTTTGCCAGCCCGTCCCTCCAAATCTGAGAGTCTGGAGCCCCTAAAAGTTGTCATACAGTGGTATGCAATGAGGGTGGAAGAAAAGGTTGCCCACATGGAACAGAAAGAATGTGAGTGTGCAAAATCAGTGGGTGAAAAATGGTGGAAGAACCCTCAGTTGGACGTTGTCTTGCCTCCCTGTTGCACTGATGCTCAAAAAAATGAAAAAAGAGCTCAAAATTTGGATTTTGTTGAGGGCACTCATTGGCCACTGTGAGCCCCCCAGGGTGGTAAAAGACCGTAGCCGCACTCAAATGGATTGGTGCTGCATGTCCACTGACTCTGTGAATAGCAACGCTGTCTATGATGTGTCAATTGCTGTGACCCAGTTTATTATTGTTTGTTTGTCACGTCTTATTGAGGTATTTTGGTGCTTCTGCGGTGCTTTTTTTTTTGGGTAGATTTGGGCAAAAAGACAACCACAACAAACAACAAAAACCCAAAGCGCTATCACATTTTTCATGCAAAGACATTACTTACTCAAGAAACAAGTCTGAAAATTGCAGATTTTGTTAAATTTCTAGCTCATTGTGTAGACGCCGTATGATTCAAAGTCCCTCAGCAATGGCTAGAGTAGGGTTTGCGAAAGCCAGCCTACTTCAAGCATCAAAAATTGGAAACTTCAACCAATGCTTTGCTTTTGCCGAAAAAGAGTCCAATTGTCCCAAGTGCAAATGGGCCATTTTGCAGGTTTTACCTAGGTTGATGACCCTTGTAGCAAGAATGAAGGCAAACTGAATGAGCAAAATGAGGCCTACACCAGTGGTTGGTTATGAAACGACTTGAACGAGTGTGAGAACAAGACAGGGTTTGGCTTATCGTGACGTAGCTCTCCGGCTGCTTCATACGGGATGCGCGCACCTGCTTCCAACAAAGTGGCTACCCCGCACGGGGAACGGCGTCTACGCTGCTAGCGTGTTTTTGCTTCCCACACCGGAAGGGTGCACCTGCGGCCCGTCTTTTAGGCGGAGCGTGTGGAGGGTCACCAAACCCTAGGCGTTTCTTTTTCCAGGAGGTTCAACGGCAAGCCGGTCC
Organism: Eutreptiella sp. 'Long Island Sound 2002'; assembly: GCA_964036045.1. NCBI lineage: Eukaryota > Euglenozoa > Euglenophyceae > Eutreptiales > Eutreptiaceae > Eutreptiella > Eutreptiella sp. 'Long Island Sound 2002'. Next base: position 73,050,133 of record OZ038386.1, read on the forward strand.
GGTGTACAAACATGCATTTGTGTTGCCACTTATACCATGGGTCTCAAGCAACACATACAACGGCGGTTTGCCACTAGTCTCCTGGACATGTTTGAGCGGCTTCGGTTGTTTGGGTGCCCCTAATGGGTTCTGCTAGTCCTACTGCATCGTATTGGCTTGGCATGCCGTGTTGGCTTAGCACGTGCCGCTGACTTGGTACACCATGCCGGCTTGGCATGCTGTTAATGCATGGTGTGTCGAATTGGTTTGGCATGCCATGGTGGTGTGGTGCTTCATGTTTTAGCGATGAGCTAGGCTAGTTTTGGTTTGTCGTGTCAGCTTGGCACAATGCAATCAGGGAGGAGGCGGTGCCCCCGTGTGGAGTTAGCATGCCTTGTGTGGGTAGGGGTCATGGGTGCATTGTGCTGCTTTTGGTACTGTTGCGCAGGAGGTGCTGGCGGCAAATGTCCGTGCATGATATGTTGCTCCGTGGTGTTGCGTACACACAACACCGTGCCTTTTGTGTGCGCCGTGCGCTATCAGTCCTGATGGGATGTGTTCTGTGTTGTGTCTGTGTATCTTGTGCTTTTTACGTCACCGCTGCAGTGCAGTGTGCCATGCATTCTGCCACTGGTTCTAGTGCATAGTGGAACGGTGTGTGGTGGCAGTGTGCTGTGAGGTGGGGCATTAGGCGCCGTGATTGTGCGGATTGCTTTGCGTTGTGCCCTACGCTTTCTCTCTCTTGCCTCTTGTGTGCGAAGAATGGTCGCCGCCATCTGTACTGCATGGGTGTTTTGCCATATTCCACACATCTTCCTCTCCGTAGTGCAAACTATGTCTGCAAAGTAATAGGGTGTATTGGTAGCATAGGTCAGAGTTGAAGATGCTGTTGGCTTGGTTGCATTTGTCACCAAACTTAGTACATTAGTCATTTTGTGCTGCCAACGTGCTTCAATGGAGTCCGTTGACTATGTTGTTCAACACCAAGAAATCTACGGTTAACCGCACTCACATCAAATACGTATTTTACCTTTTCTGCATTTTAGAGCTTAGTCTTTTGTTGACAACCCGCCCTGTATCGTAGAATTCCGGGTTCAAAATCCATATGCATCTGTTGCAGGGGAGGGAGGGGGCATCTCGTGAAGGTTTGAAAGCCACTTGCAACCGCTCGTGCAATGCCTATGGTACACCGATAGACCGAGAACGCGTCAACAAAATGGGCAACTTAATCTAGGGGCTTGCAAAATTTACCATGTCCGTGTACTACAACAATATCTAGGGCTACCCTCTGGAGTCATTTTGACTCCTAAATTTTATAGAACCTCTTTACTAAATCACCTTTAGATTAGGGCCTAATCATTTCATTTGTTGCAAAGTCAAAGTGTGGTCTAGGGTGGCAAGGGAAGATATCAAACATTCCTGGTGAGGAAAAGGGGGGCCTATGGCCGACCTAAGGACATCACTATTATTTCTATACCCACTGCCAATGTGAGTGTCCCTGTCACTTTAAAAGGTAAGTCAGGAACCTCTTGCTCGTGTGGAAAAAAATTAAGTATAGACTCAATAGCCCCTTTTCGTCATGGTCTTTGTGGATGTGACTGTGGCTATCTTTGCCACTATCCCTATCCATGTCACCGTAGCTGTCACTATCAGTAGCACTCAGTATCACCATCACTATAACTATCACTGCAAGTGTGATTGTCACTATCACCGTCACTAGCTCCATGACCAAAAACACATTCGCAACTCTCTCCTTACCATTTCGTCTATTTGTTCATTTTGTGGCGAGTCCGCATGTGTTCAAGTGCTGCATGAAAGTTGATAAGGTACAGCCGTATGCAAGGTGAGTGACTTGTGGCACATTGGGTGTCCATGTCCTTCACCGCCAGAGGCTCTTGCAGCAATAATCCTCACCATACAAATTGCCTAGTTTGCGAAGCTTTCATGTTCAAAAATCCAATACAGCAATCTGAACACTAGAGGCCTTGTAGATGCAGTTTGGATGCGACCGGCTTGTGACAAACACCACAAAAAACTCGAGCACCGGCAGATTCACAAGCTCGGCACTTGTGAAATAGCACACCGCAATAATTACATGATTTAGCTTCCAGATTAACACCAACTTGCTGCCAAGGCTATGATCGCAAAACGCACACTGCAGACACAAACTTAGGCGGCTCAAGTTGCATGGTCAAAATGTGCCCAAAACTGCCTCTTCGCGGCACTCCGAAAAAATAGTTCTTTTGGGGGACCGAAAAACACAAGAACCGAAAATCCAGCAAAAAGCAATTAATTGGTCCATTTTTATTTATTTTCAAGAAAACCGACTGCCCGGGAAAATAATTTATCTCCCTAAAAATGCACTACTTTTTTCGGAAAACCACGACTTTTTGTTTCCTCTACCACTTATGCTTTCCTTTGAAAATACCCATGAGCTTTCAATCTTTTCGAAAACTAGTTTTGAAAACCATGTTGAGCACAGCACCACAAGAAGCATTTTTTGGCACCCCTTCTTTGCGCGAGGCCTCGCGCAAACACCAGCACAACAACGCAATAAAATGCATCACAGAGAAAAATGTGCCGCACAAGGTGACAGCAAAAAGGTTGTCCAAGAGGAATGCATAGCGCGAGCCCTCACGCATAATATATCAGAACAAACGAAGAAATTACTTTTTCTTCGGAACAACTTGCATCTTAGAACCCATAGCCTTAGCAACGGACGTCTTACCCTTTGGCGGTGGCGTTGCGGGCTGGTCCCTTGGTTGGGACTGACGAGCTGGCTGCTTGAATGGAGCCCTGGCCCCGGTTTCCTCGGGCCTCGGTTTCGCTGCCGCTTTCTTCGCTGCCTTGCCTTGGGAGACCTGCGGTTCCTCCTCCTCTTCTTCCTCGCTCGCCTCCTCCTCATCTCCATCGCTCTCATCGGATTCTTCACCAGTAACCGACTTCGCTGCGTGAGGCTTGGAAGCAGTCTTCTTCTTCTTGGGGGCTGGTTCCCCACCAATAGACTTCCGCTTGGCAGGGGCCTGTGCTTCTGCAGCTTGACCCTTCTGAACAGTCTCTTCCTCCTTCAGCGACAACGCCTCAGAACCCAACTTCTCATCGCGAACCCAAAGGGGAATACCACGGTTTGCCCAGTTGGCTTGCTGGTCCCAATCACCAGACTCGTCCAGTTTCGACCATTGTGTCAAGACGTGGTTCAACTGAGTCTGCACTCTGTTGACCCAATCGGAGAGACTGTCGGGGGAGACACCAAGAAGGTACATGCGAGAATCCGGCTCGATGGACGCAATCTTGCACACCAGGTCTGGCTGATTATCAATGAACAAAAACGAAGGCTTGAAGCTCTTATCGTTCTTCAGGGTAATGGAGGTGAGTGTCGAAATACCACATGACCGTCCTTATCGGAAGGGGACCGCCAAATTCAGTGTCATCCATCTCCTCTACTTGAGTAGGTCCAAACGTCGGGTAATTCGGAATCTGCAAAGAGGGAGAAGTTATTGCGCGAGGCCTCGCGCAAAGAGAGGACGCAAAGACGAAACTATACCTTTTTTGTCCAGCTATCAGCAACCAGCAAACGTCGAACAATGTAGGATCCCCTGCTGGCTTCGGTTTGATTGGCCAATTGAAGATGGGAACACGCAACATGTGAGCCATGCGCGGCGCATTGAAATCATCGTTGAGACGCCTCTCTGTTTCCGTTTCCAGCACGTCGTACATGTTGTGAACAACAGTTTGAGATCCACAGATAAGCGTATCAGCACGCGCCATCTCTTCATACAGCCAGGCTGGGCACATCATCTCAGGAGCAAGATGTTCAAATATGTCGCCGTTGATGACAATCAGGTTCTTGTCAATCTCCATGAACCGCTTCGGGGGATCGTGGGCCAGAGCTGCAATTCGGGTCGCCTTAATTGTGATAGTTTGACCTGCCAGTAATGGATCCTGCTGTTCCACTGTCTTGAAGTCACCAGTAACGCCAGCAGCTGGGGGGACCACACGGCTCTTGGTAGCCTCTTGACCCAGGAGTTTTTGGACGTTGAGGATTTTCAGGGAGGCGGGTTTGACTTTCTCTGCCACCTGCCACAGTGGTGCGCGAATCATGGATTTCCATACCGGCCATGGACCGCGACTTTTGCCTTCAGGTTCCCGCCAATAGCCCCATGTACCAAGAGTCACCTTCAGGGCAGGCCTTCCAAGTGCAGCAACCTCTTTGCGGGTGCGCATGTCCTTGGCTAAAGAACAGAAATGGAGAAGGTGCAGCACACCAATGCAGAAACGGAATCCACGTCTCGTCGATGGTACACACCTTTCTCAGGTCGAACGTACTGGCCGTTGTGCGGGTGGTCCAGATGCATTGAGACCCACTGTTCAAGGATGATGTCGTCAAACGAATTCTGCAAGGATTTGAGAGTTGTTTTTTCTTCCTGCATCTCTTCTGCCACTTTCTTGTAGAACTCCGGCAGGAGGATCCCGTCCAGTTGCTTCAGCGCGTTCTTCGTGACTTTCTCCCCTTTGTCGTGGAACTTCTGCAGACCTTTCACAGCTTCCGGACCAGCATAGTAGGCAAACGTCATGAAATCTTTCCACAATTTATACGTTTTGTCCTGAAAATGACCAGGTTATGCGCGAGGCCTCGCGCAACGAACAGCATCGAAACAACCTTTAATGAACATACGAATTGACCAGGTTGCTTCAGTTCAGCGGTTGGAACCAGGGCACTCATCTGCACAGCATCCACAATGGCGATCTTGAGATTGCTGTACGTGTCAGGTAGGCCTCGCCGCCGCTGATCATCAACACATCGAATGAGGTTATCTGCTGCCTCATACAGCGGTATTGGCTCAACGTCTTGTGCGCTTCCTTGTGCTTGTCCCGCCAGCTTTGCACGGAAGGCCCACGGTGTCTCAGGCTTCAGAATATCGGCGGTGCATGTAGTATGCCACTGCTACAGATCCGGACACGCTGTGCGCCGCTTCTCCCGAATCTTCGCAATCGCTTCCACGCTGTGCTGTCCAGATACACACCAATAATCGCCATCTGCAAATATGAGACACGTCCATGCGCGAGGGCTCGCGCAACGAGAAGAGCGAACAGTCCGTTGGTAACATACTATTATCTTCCCAGAGAACGACGTGTAATGGGCCTTTTGGCGGTGCTGCTTCCAGTGACTCAATACGCTTCTGCAGTAACTTCGTATCTTTCCGTCTGATCTGTTCCTTTGTCTTCTCCTGGTCGATTCTCACGTTGTCCAGCTCAACCTCCACCTGCCTCCCATCCGGCTTCAGGTGGTCCTCGATGTCAGTACCCATTGTCAGGCCAGGATCTGGTGTTTCCTTCTTCTTCCGCCCCTTCTTTGGTGTTCCATCCTCCCATCCCGAGGTCCCAAGGTCATAGTCGATATCTTCTCGTTCCTCGGCTGTTTTTTGGCGGGGCTTGCCATTCTGCGATAAGAAGAAAGCCTGTTTTGCAGGAAACCAAACATTGAAAAGGGTTAAAATCGTCGACAATAATGCATCTGTGACGCGTTTTTAGCGAAAACGGGTACGGTATGGTTCAGAATGCAAAACTGGATGGCCACGCAACTGTTTTTGACTAACAACCTTGCGCAAGGCCTCGCGCAAGAGAGGGGGTGTAATAACCTGTTGTTTCGTGCTGTTTGCGCGAGGCCTCGCGCATCACTGCATGCTCTCCAATCTTCTTCGAACGTTTCGCATCGTGTCAGCGTCTCTCTGCTCCTCCAACACACTGCGTTGGGGGATCAGCTCGGACAATTTTCGCTTAAAACCAGCCTTAAGCGGCCCCTGCTGCGTCAGTACCAACAACACAGACACAAGGACTTGTTTGTAGTGGTTAGAACCCTTTGGAATTAGAAGGGACGGTGGAAAGTTAGGTACACCCCTGCGCGGCCAATGTGCCTGGATTGTACAAGTAGGCTCCGCACACCACCTAACCCAAGGTATATATACCCGCTCTGCGTTCAAGTAAGCAGTTAACCGGTGACGCACAGAATTGACAAAGGAATGGGGGATTTTGCAGACGTTCACCCTGTGACCTTCTTTCCGGATAGTGATGAGATGGTACAGATCGTCAACATCTTCGATGGTCACTGCACCTCTGTTTTGGCCTTTCTTTGTCACAAGGCTGGAGAGCAGACTTTCACAAAACTCCTCGGCAAAAGCCTGTCCAGGCATGGCTGTGTGCCATGCAGTGTGGCACAATAACGCAGTTGCAACAGTGCGTTCGTACTTTAAAAGTGTGTCCCCCATGTTCAAACGTTCTAAAAGACACATAACGATCTGCAATCCCTCGGAAGCAAAAACACCCGTGTTGGCCGTCTCCCCAGCCCAATTGCACTGCCTAACGAGGTGTCCTAGGTATAGTAACATAGTACAGTATTGTGTTAACAGAACCTGCATGGCCACACACGTAGCGTACCGGAGGCGACTTCGCCGATTTGCTGGACGTGCCAGCCCAAGGGAATGACATTTTCTGTTAAGGCGCCGTATGTCGGGGCCCATACCCAACAGCAGTGCACCAATAGTTATCACCATTGTGATTAGCTTGGGAAAACAGGGGACTGTGTCACCGCTGCGCAGCAAACCTTTACGGAAGAAAGTCACAATCGGCCAAAATGAGCGAAATGTTTGTGTACCGCAAAATTTGTACGCGTGCCAGAAACCATATAATATAGGGTGTGAACGCAAAAAAAGCCGGACATTCCAACCCGTTGTTTTTTAACCATACATCATCTTACAAATGCGGTAATGGATGTTCTCATCACATAAAACAGGGACAACTGGTCGAGTGTGCTGCACCAAGTCCCTAGTGAATTGCAGTAGGTTAAGAAAGCAATACATTGCCGCTTACCTTTTCTTTGCTTAGACAAAGGAGTCGCCAATGTGGTCTCTTGGCAGGCACAGGGCGAATAATGTCAAGCGGTGCCCTAATGTTTCGCACAACAGGCCGCGTGCTTGCATATCCTAGATCGCGCAGGATACGTGCAAACGTTCCCTCGGTGTTCCCCAGCATGCGTGCAACACAAGGAACACGCCGTTCAAGCTCTTCCAAGCTAGGATGACCATGCCAGTAGCGCGGTGCATCCCGCAGTAGCAAAACAGCCAACGCTGTTGCGTTAAGGCTTTTGTCGTTCTTGTCAGGGTTTGTGGTAAACTGTTTGTTGTACCAACTGTCCATCCATAACACAACCCACTGCTGGTGTATTTTGTTCCATGTAGTCTGTAACCTGACCGCGGCCTTTTCCTTCACTGAAGGTGCACTATATCGCGCCAGACCTGACCTTGCTAAAATGCGACGCTGCGCCCTACTTCCCTCTATCGCAACAACTGACTTTGGTTTTCCCTGGTATGGAACTGCGCGCTGGCGCATCAGCAAATAAAGGCGCCAGGCCTCCTCTATCAAAACACCAACCCATCTCTTGCCCTCTGCCGCAATCGCCTTTTCAACGCTGCAACGCGTCCGTTCATTTTTTCGCACACGCAGAAAAAACACAAACAACAATCGCGCGCCCTCGTCCCCCGGTTTTAGCCCTTCCCACAGTTCTTCTGCCGTGTGATACGGTGGTTCCTCTGAGCAGACATCGCGGAAAACTCCAGATGCTGCGGCCACTGTCTTCTCAAGGTCCACCTCTTTTCGCAGCGGCATTGTTGCTGTGAAAAATAATTGCGTAACTGTATCTGCGTAAAAATCGCCGTTTGAAAAACTTTCTTGCTTTGAAACATCAACCTGTCACACAGTTTTTGCGCGACCAATTATTCAATGATTTGCTTGTCGCATGCACCATTTTCGGTTTACTGTAACTGTCTGGTGGTCCTACATTTCACTAGTTAATCCTAATTGCGGTACCCACTTGCGGCGCGCTACCATCGCTGTTGGGCAGTGAAGCCAGCGGTGACCACAATATGAAAACTGGAGATGCCGGCGGGACCTGTATGGGCGCCCATGCAGCAGCGCCGCATCAAGGGAATGCACATGCTGTGTAGTTGGTGGATCTGTTCCATTTTTGGTTTCTATGAGCGCTTATGACATCCATTTCGCGAGGCCTCGCGCAATGATGACCAAAAATTTACTGTTTCTCATGCGCCGTTCCATGCGCGAGGCCTCGCGCTTGAAACTACACTTTGTTTCGGAACATTTATACTTTTCAAGTTTCTTGGGTACACCAATGTTGAACTTTATTGGTTAATACATCCATCTCTATCACGCAATCCTGATAATGGTACTACGTTACGTGTATAAATACGACAGGGTTCTATTTTTCGACAACCTGCCTAATGCGTTGTGTTGTAGTACATTCATCTGACACAAATGAACGTCTTTGCGCGAGGCCTCGCGCAAAGAATGGTCACAAAACAATAATTTTGCCTGTCTCGCCCATGGGACATGTCATTCTTATAAAAATATTTGTTTCGCCATACTGGTTCGCGACGGTCCAGAAATATGCATCAAAACAACTATTATTTGCTGCCTTTTGAAACCTGTCATTTTCCTACCTTTTCCGTCGTTTTGGACCATGCAACTTGAGCCGCCTAAGACAAATGCTCATGCAAACACACATGTGTACGATGTTGAATGCGCAAAATGCAATCGGCCCATGCTTCAATAGGCATTAGCACTAGCCCGAGGTCGGCTTTAAAATGGACATTGATTGCAAAAAAATGTCATTGGTACCACAAAGCACTTCATGATTTGGAGCAAAAACTATCCCTCTCACCCACGCGGTTGCTTTTTCTTGCACAATGCTTTTATTTCCAATGATGGGACTTTTGCAAATTACATAGGCTTGTTGCATTGACTTTTGCTATAACAAAAACCCATCTCCTGGTGATCAAGCCACCCTCAATCAAAAATGGCAAAACCGGTGCAAAGTTCTCCTGCACATGTCATGTATAATGAGGGCACGCCATTGGTGTTAATTGTCGTCAATAGCACTTGTGCCAACTACAGGGCAAATCTAATGATCAACTTGTTAACTGCACTAGCAAAAGGAAACCTAATTTGCGCAAATAGCTCTTCATTGGTGACAACCTATTCAGTGGAGAACACAAGCACCAAGTTATGGTCCTCAAGAAGTCTTCACAATCCTCAAGAAGAAATCATAATTCCACAAAAGCAACATGTTCCAAAGCCCAGCGAAAACTCATTGTGCAACGCATGGAAAATTTTGTACAATATTCTTTCACCCCAAAAAGGTGAACTTTGTGAGATACCTCTCCATGTTGCAGCCAATATTCCACTTGTATTCAAAAGAACGAAAAGAAAACATTTTGACCCAATTGCCCATTCTTTCAACCTACTTGTGTTCAAGGGGAAAGACAAGCTTTTAGATCACACCATTTACCCTCCTTTTGTCTTTTTGGCCTTCTGGTGTTCATACGAAAAAAATGATTGCCAACATGTTCGGTTGCACCATCCCACCAACTCTTGTTCTTTCAACCTACTTGTGTTCAAATGAAAAAGACAAACTTTTAGATCATGGCATTCAACTGCCTCTTGTTGCTGTGACCCACAAATGTTCGTAAGAAGGTGGACAACAAAACTTTCGGCCAACTCTTGTTCTTTTAACATAATTGTGTTGAATGGAAAAACTATCTTTTTCATGACACCATTTAAACCCCTGCTTTTCTTTCAAACCACTGGTCTTGAACAGAAAACAAAGCCAACATGTTCAATTGTACCGTTCAACTAAATCTTACTTTTCAAGCGACTTTTGGGCAAAGGAACAGACCATTTTGATCTCACCAGTCAGCTAGCTCTTGCTATTCTAACCTACTTGTCTTCAAAGGAAGGAAGAGACCATGAACCACCTTCTTTCAACCAACTCTCGTTCTTTCAACCTCATTGTGTTCGACGGAACGTACACCATTTTTGATCGCACCGGGGGAATTAGCCGGTGAGTATTGTACCAAAACCCCTGAGGGGTGCTTTTGTCCTCAAAAGAGGGGTTTTGTGTCCACATTGGGGTGGTTTTTTAGCGTACATCACGTGTGTCAATGGCTATGTGCCTATACCAATTCATACAGTGTCATGAATTTCAGTCATTTAGCCTGCTCATTGATAAAAGCAGGTGCACCAAGGAAGAATTCAGGCGGCCAAGTATAGCTGGACTGCAGCATTACGGAGCCATGCATGTAAATCACTGTGAAAGTTTGGAGGGGGGTGGAGGAATGTGGTTGTTTCTGCCAAGACATGGTTTTCATCCTGTTCTTGTTCTGGATGCACCACTGCTGCTGTTTATCTTAGTCAGTGCGATTGTGCTTGTTGTTTTCCAATACATGTGTACATTTTTTAACCTGCACCACACCCGGCCTAAGCTGCCATGAATTGCTGTACTAATGAGCAAACAATATGACCCATAAAGTGTACAGCACAATTTTGATTTGCAGGCAATGCTTGGTGAGATTTGTGCACACGAAGCCATTCTGAGGCAACGTCAGTGAATGCTAGATGCCTTGGACAATGAAAACATACTGAGGCACACAAAGCTGGGATGACACCCTGTCTAGGCATCATGACCCACGAAAGCGTTTTATTAAACCATGTGGATATGTGTTTCAGAATTTTGTGCAGTCACAATCTGCACAATAGGTTAACACAGACTCAGGCACGACGTTGGGGACAACCACCACACTGGACCTATGAACATAGCTGATGCAGTGTTGAGTGTTTGTGTTAAATTGTGCAAATATCAAGCGCTACAACAAATGATGATGAACATGATGATGGAGTACCTTGCTGGGACAGGCAGGTGAGCATGTGGTGCCTCTGTGGGTTAGACATCCGTTCCAACGTTTTGTTGCTGGTAAATTTCAGGGAAACCGGTTGTGGGTTTGACCCAGGGGGCTCTCAGTCTGGCGCCTGTGGTACATAAAAACCACGTGATATGTGGGATTCCCTGCCACATTTTTGCAGGGGTATAGCCTCTTCTTTGCAGAGAGAGGTTGCACAGATCAATGTGCCCGCTGTCAAAAAGGTTAAAGGAAAGCAAGTGTTTTGATGACATTGCACAATTCAATGTATCTGGGCATTCTCACCCTCTGATGCAAACATGCGGGCCACCATGGTCATAAAGCTGTGTTTCACTGGATTAGAACAACAGCAGACTTCATTTCCGGGAGGCGGGTGGGGTCAAACAAAACAGACCCTCCCAAGATCAGATGCACTGGTCACCCCCAGCCCCTCCGAGAAAACTATTGGAAGGATGCCTGACCCCAATCCCCGCATATGACATGCATAGTAACATGAAACGCCTGAATATGCAAGTCCTGCTGATTCCACAAACACTGATAATGTACAGCCCTGCCTGTGGCTTCTTGCCGTTTCAACATTGGGGCGTTCCCATTTCTCCAGCCTTCAGAACCCAAGAAATTGTAACAAGGCGGGCCTGGTGCCCCTTTTGCGTTGCCTTTGCTTGGGTTTGCTGCTCCCTTTTCTTGGGGTGTTTGCCATAAAGGCGGAGTCCGTGTGCCAGTTCATACTACCAGGTTTAACTTTTGGGGCGACTGGGGGGGGGTGGGGGGTACAAGGCATCTATGGCGTATTGTGTGCATGAGGCTGCGGCCGCCAAGAAACGGTCCCACGAACAGGCCACAACCCAGATGCTCTTCTGGAAGTGGTACAAGAAGGACCTCATCAACGATGATGGTACCCTGAACCAGGTGGTTGAGTGGTCTGTTCAGATGCAGGTAAGGGGCCAGTGTGTGATGTGTGATGACGACATGGTCCATGCCTGCAGAATCTTTTAATGGGTGTGGAGCGAAAGAAATGGGGAAAATCAAGAAAAAGGATGCAACATTTTCAACTCTCCCTATTGGCCGTGCTTCTGATGGAAATGCTGTAGCTATTCTTGCTGCTCTGCTCAGCAAACCCAGCAACAAGTGGCGGCGGTTCTAGTAGCAACACCACATCAGTTATTAGCAGTCGTAGCACAAGCAGTGGGCGGCATGCACAGCAACCAGCAGCACCAACAGTAGCAAGCAATAGACAGCTGGTAGCAGTACCAGCCGAAGCAGCAGCAGCAGAGGCAGCAGAGGCAGCAGCAGAATAAGCAGCAGCAGCAACAGCGGTAGGAGCAGATGTGGCATAGACAAGAAGAGGGAAAGGCAGCCCTTTCCAGAACTTTCCCTCTATAATAAATGAACCAGCCAGAGGCGCCGCAATCCCACATCCCCTGTACTGGGCTCCCTGGATTCCGACGCCCGTCCCAGCACATCCAGAGCTCTCCCGCTACCCCCCGCCCCCGCCTTTCACCACATTGGGGGACTTGATCGTCCAAACACCCTACATGCCTCAAACACCGTACACTGAGGCCAGGGCTGTACCTCAATCGCCGAGGATTCTGCATCAGTTGCAGACCGCCAATGTCCACAATGCCTAGAGCTTGTCTCTTGACTGTGTACAGGTCGGGGATAGAGTGAGGTCGCTGGGGTGCGTATTCGTTGCTGTGTGTGTGCGTGTGTGGCTGATGTTCACATCATTGCACGTCGGTTCACGCTTGCGCACCGCTACAAAGCAGCAGGTCGGCCCAGTGCAGCCACTAATGCATCGTGTGGACACGAGGATGAGAGCGGAACACTGGAATCCCCAGCATGAGTGACCATTGATCTATGACATCTAATATCATATGGTTCACCGCCAGGGCACTGCAGCTCACAATGGGCCCCACTTATCTCTAGCTTGCCCGGGAAATGCCTGCACTACAAGGGTTAAACCTGGGGAAGTGGTGAGAAGGGGCCTGGGTGGGGCTCGGAGAGGGAAATGAACAGGGTCAAGCAGCGATGGGCGGTGGGAGGGGAGGGTGAGTAGGCAAGGCTGTTGGGGTGCATCCCTGCTCGTCAGATCACTTTGAATATCCTCAGTTGCCAAAGCAGGGCTTCTTACATCCAATCAGATCAGTCTTTGGGGAAGAGAAAGTCAAAGAAAAAGAAAACCGCTGAACATTTCACAGGGTCTTACCCGAGGGTCTCAGCTTCAGGGTCACAGCCATGGGCAATAGACAGACGGGTCCGAACGTGTCATTTCGAAGCAAAAGGACAGGACGAGCCAGTAATGGGGCTCATAGACAGTGGCATGGAAGGCAATGTTCTTTCGAGATCAACAGTGAAGAAGGCATTCCCCACGAGTAAAACAAGAAAATGTCGCCCAAAAATGCGTCCTCGCAATTACGGCGACCGCTCCATTGTGCAGAGTGCCATGACATGGCCACTCAGCAGCACAAGATCACTGCAATCCGCAAATTCCGCACCGTCATCCAGGGCATCAAAATCGCCACTCGACTGCACATCTTCTTCAACCTCCTAAATGCGCATGCAGGTTTTCGCACGAAGTGGGGGTGGGCGGGTATGCGCCGGGCGCGTCGTGGGCGCAGGCGCATGGCATGGGCAGGGCATGCGGAGGGCAGACCCAAAGCATGCAGACGGGATGCACAGATCAGGCACAGGGTATGGGATTGGCCACGTACCGGATACGCAGAATGCACACAGACACATGCAGGGGCAAAGCCGCGGGCGAGGGCGAGGGCGAGGGCCAGTCGCCGTTTGAAACGGACGGGGGGGCTACACCTCCACTGGGCCGTCCATATCCAGTGCTGCGACGGGGTCCTGCACAAGAGAGGGGAATGAGGGAGAGCCACTGCGACCCGGCCGCCAAGCACACATTGGAGCGGAGGATGGGGGGGAGGGGGGGCAGGGGTTGACCCTCCTCCTTTCCAACAGGACTCCCAAAAATTTTCGGCGCCAAAGGCGCCGGAAATTTTTTTTGCGTACAAAAGCCAATACCTGGTTGACCCTCATCGTTGTCAACAAAGGTCACAGTGCAAAGATAAACTCAAAGCAATACATTTGTGGCAAAATCTGTGTCAACAATAACACGGTATCAATTCATGACAGTCTATTTATACACAGTACATTGGCGCTGAAGGCGCCGAAGAAAATTTTTTTTCACGTGACTGAGAAGCGGAGGATGGGGGGGGGGTTGGACCCGGGGGGGGGGGGGGGGCTCCTCCTTAAATTTTTTTTTGTTTTAATGCGTCCCTGCGCGCTGCACAGGCACGTCCTAGTGCAAGGCCTATGTCCTGGGTGTCCTCAGTGGTACCCAGGTGACACAGAGCGGGCGCAGCATTGGAGGTGCATCAGAGGCGGCATTTCTGGCACTGCTGCCTGTTGGCCACTCCAAAGGCCGCTTCAGTGTGCCAGCCACGCATTGCACACGGCAGCTAGCGGTGTGGGGCTGGGCACCAGCAGAGCATGACGCACCATAGGCGTGATTGCAACCTGCACCAACCGGGTGAAGAGGTGAAGCGCAGCTGGCGAGAGGAGGACCCCGGCTTGCGCTTCGGTGTGCTGAGGTCGTAGTGTGACGGTGATACACTGTTCCTCCATGATGGCGGGGTGGTGCTAGCGGATGTCGAATGTGCAGTGCTGGGTGCCTTTCAAAGGGATGTTTGTGGCAGGCCCTTCAACACCCCCATGTGCAAGGAGGGAGGGGGGATGGGCCAGCAGTCATGAACTGCATGCGGCTCACTTCTAGTAGCGTGCGGCCCCAGGATACAACCTCCAAACCACCGGTATGCGGATCTGGCGGCCGTGCATGTCCCAGAGGAGCCCATGCAAAGCCAATGCTATTACTTGCCCGTGTTTACAGAGTGATTGGTGGCTGATGTTGGTGCGGCGGCCCAGCAGCTTTGCTCGCAACTCCACCGTGATGCACAACTGACGACCACCTGATGTCGCGGCCGAAGGTACCCTTGCGAGAGGTGGTGCATGACCTTAGGGGCCTCCACATGGCAGTCCGTGGTTCATTCATTCGTTCGTTCATTCTGTGGCGGCTTATGCCCCTGCCTGGGCAAAGTCCGCGTATAGTGCAATCCACGGGGGGTGCTCTTGCTGTGTATGGGCCACTCACAACACACGCCCCCTGTGAGTGGGCACATGCCTCTAGTCCTGAGCAAAGCGGTTTGCCACAGAAGTGGTTGCCTGGGTTTGCCTGGGTGAGGCAGACTCGTGTGTGGGAAGGGCCTCCATGGTCAAGTCAATGTCTGCTTTTGGCTCTGGCCGTGCCTGCCCCCCACGGTCTTCATCACCTATTGTCCGCCCGCGCTCAGCGTACACTGCATCCAGCACCAGCAATGCGTTCGTCTGTTCACTTCCCTCGGCCCTGCCGAACTCTGGCTGCTACGGGCTCATAGGGCTCGGCGTGCTTACCGGTCGGTGGTCACCCCCGGTCGGCGCGTGCTACTGCTGGCCTCACTGGGCCCACACGGGTCAGGCCATGGGGGCACCGCCGCCACTTCGCCCTCACGGGGTGGGGCCTAGCCTAGCTGATGGGCATCTGCGCGTCACGTGCGCGGCGGCCTCCGGCTCGGTGCAGGTGGGAAAGCTGAAGGTGTACCACCTCGTCCTGCGCAACCGCCGGCTGCACTACGCTCCGGGCACTCTGCCCACGCCCCTAGGCCCGCTCCCGCTGCAGTCCGGGGGCTTCATGCTCACCGGAGTACCCTTGGTGATGGGCGAGCAGCTGGGCCCACAGATCGCCAAGGCGGAAGTGAGCCTGGCAAAGATAGAGCGCATGCTCTACCGCCTGCGCCCTGCCTACGTACTTGTCCTCCGCATCCTCCTGGCGTACGTGATCTCGGCCCTGGACTATGTCTACGAAGCCATGCCGCCATGCCCGACACGCCTCCGCCGCACGCAGCAGGCAGTGGACAGGGTCCTGACCAGGGCGCCGCGGGTGCCGCGGAACGTACCCAGGGCCCTGCTATGGATGCCGGTCGCCGGCGGGGGCTTCGGCTTCCCCCACCTGTATAGCCGGATGCGCCTCCGGCATGTTCAGGGGTTTCTCAGTGCCATGGACTCGCGCATCGTGCTCGTCCGCGAGAACGTCTGCGCCCTCCTCCACCCCGACAACTGGAAGGGCCAAGATGGCTCGGACCTTCTCCACGCCATGGCCGAGACCCAACTGGAAGTGCACGTCCTTCTGGCAGCAGCAGCGCAACTGGCGGCCGTGGACGTCTGGGTGTACCGGCCGTACGAGTCAGGGGGGGGGATCCTGCTGGCCGCGGATGGGGCGATGGAGGTCACGCCCGAAGGCAGCACCCTGGGCCGGCGGTGGCGGACAACGTCGGGGTCCTCGCAACCGTCGCCTCGGGGATCTTGACACGGGCCACCAGCTCGTGGGCCGCCGAGTGGGCGGGCAAACTAGAAGCGTGGCACCTGGCCGAGAAGCTGGGTGTCACCCCCGCAGCAATCCAGTATGTGGGGGCGGACTGCACCTCCGCCACTCTCGGCAGTGACGGGGGTGTCCCCTCCCAGTCCCCCTGGGTGGACAGGGTCAGGGTGGCTTTCGCCGAGGCCCTGGGGCGAAGCCGGCCCGACCTGTATGTGCCAGCGCAGCACAACACCCAGTGGTCAGGCCTCCTGTCCGGCCTCCAGGCACGTGCCCACAACTTGGCGGCGGAGGGACTGGGCATGGTGCGCGACGGCACGTACCCGCTGACAGCCCCCAGTGGGTTGAGGCTGAGGGGGGAGGGGGGGGTAGCAGGTGAAGGGCATCAGGTGAACTGCACATTTCGTACCCACCGCCCTAATGGTCCCCACCGCAAAATTGATGTGTTTTGGCAAAGTACAACAAAAGAGTAAGAGCGTTTTTTGTAGGCCGTATGACACGATGTACGATTTTTATTTCAGTGAACGTTGCCGGGGCCGATGTGGGCAGTTGAGACGAAAGGGGCCGTTTGCCTTACAACATTCAGTTTGTGTCCCTGGCCATGTTCAGTTAGGCGGCTGCAGCTGATCATCGGAGCTGGGGGGAGGGCGTCTGGGGCGGATTGTCCCAGCCGGGACCTGTTGGTGACGTTTCCTTCGTCTGCAGGAGGGGAGGCTGGCTGCAGGAGGGACAAAACCGGGCGCCTGCAGCAGGTCGTTCATGCGCGAGCAGGTGTGTGTACCACCGCCCCCGCACACCATTTCCAGTTCTCCTTTCCTCCACCGCCCTCCTCGCCCTGCCCCGAGTCACACTTTCAGTCGCCGACCACCTTCAATCAACATCACTTACCCATCGGTGTGATCAACATCATTCCACGAGTTAAAGCACGTGGGCACGCCACTCGTATGAGACAAAAAAAGAGACCATCAACTCCCAAAAAAAGAAGCCGGATGACACGTGTTCCCTGGCCAAAAAAGTGAAGCAGTCCGGGCCTCGACCTGTTGGATGTCTTCCTCCACCTCCGGAGGGGCAACGGTGTCCACGTAGTTGCGAAGCGTCTCAGCGATATTGCGGGCCCGTCGCGTGGTACGTGCCCAAGACTTCCACTTCGACCGGTACAGCTGGCGCCGAGCAACGACACTGCACATGCAAAATGGGTCGGACGGTTCTTCTGATGGACGATGCAATGAGGGCTGCTGCTACTTGTCGGACTTGGTGCGGCGGAGGTGCACTGCCCATCGGCCCGAATGTTCTGCGGCGTCAATCTACGGAGATTTCTCTTCCGGTGCGCCGCAGGGCAGCACCCTCAATGCAACGGATCCTGCGTATTTCCTCCGGAGCTGTACAAAACTGCTCGGCATCGCTTTCCCGTTGTCTATGCGCCGTGATGCGCCGGGTGATTTCTCTGATCCGCGGTTGACGGCATGTGCTTGTGATGCTGTTGCTAGTTGGAGGGGCAAAGACAGAGGGGACCGGCCAATGAAGCTTCGTGCCGGATGACTGCCATCGGTCAAGGGCGTCGGTTGACAGTCAGGGGCTGTCGATGGAGCGCGAACCGCAGCCTCTCACGCTGAACATCTACTCTTTGCGTGAGGCATCCAGACATCCCAGGGACGACGCCTGCACTGCCCTGCCCTGGACCTCACCGTACAGCACCGCACTTCAAGCACTCGGGTTGTGCCAATGCTGAAGGAGCCCACAAGGTCAGTATCTGCTGTCGGTTACCGGCCGAAAAGCGTCGGTTGGCCATCAATCGCCGTCGGTTAAGCTCCATCCGCCGTTGGTTAACCGCAATCCTGCCACCCAAGACCTGAGGCCGTCCCCAGTGTAAAGGACAGCCCTGCTGCAAGATCAACTGGGGGCCCAGGGGGCCGAGTCATGGGGCGGGCCGCATTGGATGCCTGAGCCCATGGCATAGGCGTGGCTGTGCCACACACCCGTGCGTCACATGGGAGGCCTGCTGAGCGTTGTGCCGGCAGGAGGCGGGGCGCCCAGCAGCCCCCCCCCTTTACTGCACTGCACTGCCATTTGGATTGCAATTTTGAGAAGGCTGTCTAAAAGTGGTCTATTGCAGGGTTTCTTGGGTCAAGCAGAGGAAGCCCATGCTGACTAAAAACCGGAGCTCAAGATGCAGACACAAACCCAGACCCAGACCCCAACACACTGCCACTGCCACTGCCACTGCCACTGCCACTGCCACTGCCACTGCCACTGCCACTGCCACTGCCACTGCCACTGCCGCTGATGGATGCACACCACACAAGTTGAAACCTTCTTTTGGAATCAGAGTGCCAAGTGCCTAATCGATCACACCAGCGTTCTGGTGGGGCGCGCAGGCTGCAACATGTGAGGAACACCCCACAAAGACCCTGGCCAATGAGGAGCTGCACACCTCAGCAGCTGCAGGAGCAAATTTGTGCGGTCACTTTCCAGACCTGATACAAGTTTACCGAAGTGCATGTCCAGCGGAAGACCGCCAAGGTGCTTCTCCAGGCGGTGCACCATCGCACGCATGAGATATATCTGTGGCATGAGAAGGGCAAGGGCAAGGGCAAGGGCAAGTGGGCGGTGGCGGTGCGTCATATGCACCCGCAAATGCGCCACTCCCGGGAAGCCAACCCAACCCCAAAGCGACAGTGAACCAACAAAGTCAAGAAAAATGAACCAGTACGCACGTCCTGAGCACGCAAGAGATGGTGCCGCTGAGCAACCCAATTCCGGGACGTTCTGCTGATGTACGGCTCTGTTAAAACAGGTCCACAACGATTGCACATCTGTGCTTCGGAATACTCATTCTGTACACGGAAAGAGGGGCCTCTGAGTTGCACTTGTCTATCAATCACAGTGACGCAATCCCTGCGGCCACTTTCAGCCTCATGACCCTTACCCGGGCCTCTGGTGGACTGCCATCGTTCTGCAATCAGATCATGGCACTTTGGTCCACAAAAAACAAATGCAAACGGCGCGATCCCAAAACATGTCTTGACCCAACTCCTTTCCCACCTGCCACATACTCACGGCCGCGTTGTCTGAATAGTCCCTCCACTCAGGCAACCAATGGCATGAGAACACCTGTCTTGAAAAATGGATGGTCAACGCCAATCCCCATTGCTTGGGAAGGGCTCAGCACATGCAGGTGCCCAGTACGCAGGGATGCCAAAGGCGCCATTGTGCCATTCCACACTTCCAACTTTTGGCTGCTTTGGGATGGGGGGTTTGCCATAAAGGCTGAGTGAGACGGGGGGGAGTCCTGGGGGGCGGGGGGGGCTCCTCGTTTACAAACGTCTCATGCAAAGCGTGTATGTCCGGTGGAATAGAACGCCTGGGGGGGGCCGTCGTGGGATATCAGCTCGGGAAAGCCCCTGTGCGGGACAGGCATACCCTGTCGTGCTTGGGGCGGGTCAGCAATATGTCGATAGGGATATTGGGCCACAGCCCCGGAACTGCCGCGCCCACTTCACCGAGCAGTCCGCACAGGACCTTGAACGAAGGCTTGCACAACATCGACTGCGCCAGCCCCTCGTGGCAGACGAACCGTTCCAGGGCGGCCTGCGTATGCTTCCAGCCTAAGCACGCCAACAGTAACGCACAACATGGGGCGCCGCAAGTGAATGGGCACACTCCTGCGCGAAGGACGTCCTCTCGAGTGTCACCTTCATGCGCCCCTTAGACACCCCGTGGAGGCGCCTCTCCTGCCGTCCGGACAAAGCGTCAGGGAAAAGACGGAAGGGGTCACGGAAAAGACGTGCAGCGTCCGATGGCACTCAGCCAGGGCCAAATATGAAGCTTGAAGCTCTGAGCGCAGCCGACAGCTTGGAGGCGTGCACGGCAGTCAAACGGGTGGCCAGTTTCGGATTCAGGCCCATCTTCACTGAATATGATGACTCACCCTGCGGTCACCTCCGGAGCCTTTTCCGGACAAGCGAAGCGACCAGTGACCTTTCTGTGAACCGAATTTTCTCCCAAAAGAAATGCAGAGGCGAGTAAGCGCCAGGGGCTAACGTTCCGTCGGCGATTGATACTGTCGGTTCCACATTTGAAGCTTCGGAAATTGCCTCCGAAGCGAGGGCTTACCCCAACAAGTGGTCGGCGTTTTGTGTGCGGAGGGCGTCCCTAGCAGGCGTAACCCGGTCAAGTCACAGTGCGCAGCCCCCACCCGAGAGCACTTGGAGGTTCTGACATGATCCTGATTGGAGCCCCTCCCGCACATCCAAGAAGACATACTGGGGACTGTCGTGTCACGGCAGGCAGGAATGTCCTGCTGTGGATAACGCATGCGGCGAAGGCAGCCATGAGCGTAGACGTGTTGAGGGAGTTGGATGTATTGCGTCTCACCAGTCTGAATGGAACGGTACGTGAACACCCCAACCCACATACCGATCGGGAGATCTTCAATTCGGGGCAAGGACACTTTGAAGGGGGGGGGGCAGGGCGAAGCCCTGAGATGTTGCTGCTCTCATGCTCTTTGGCGGCGTCAATACACTTCTCGCCACCCACGAAGATCCACCAAGCCGCTGTGTTGGCCCACGGTCTCTGTTTCTCCATGGTGGCAGGTCGTGGCATCAACAAATTCAAGGATCCACACGGCAATAATCTTCAGTGGAGAGTGCAGCCACTCTGCCACAGCGGAGTGCCCCGCGGTTCTACAGGAGCGCAAACAGTGGTGCGGTCTTCCCCAGACTGGGGCCGGGGGGGGCGGGGTAGCTTCTGAACCTCAAAGTGAACCCAGGGTACAGGATATGCGTTGCATCTCCTTCTTCAGTTGCAACAACGCCCATGCGCTTGCGAAGCAATTTGAACACCACGCCATCAGAGGCCAGCGTGATTCATGAGGCGGCAAAACTTTTTGAAGACCGAAAAACTGGGGTCATGGGGCAACACAACATCCAGTTGGCAGGCAGTTTCCGCTCGTTTCCCACTTTGGCGCTCCTATTGTTTGGCCATGGGTTTCTTCGTCGACTTCTCACCCCACTTTTCTGCCTCGTATTCATGCACCAATCGCTTTGCTCTTGATCTTTTGGCTTCATTTCCCATTCCATCCCATCCCATTTCCCACCCCACAACGCACGCGCACGCCGCGCTCAAAGCTCTTCGCATGAAATCGCGTCCGTCTGCTCGCAAAACGGTACATTTCCATGCATTCGGACAGGCATTGACTCAGGGCAAGGGGTCGGGGTGATTTGGGGCACCTGGGCCCCGAACGAGAGGACGAAACGCCGTGGGAGTTGACACCACACAACACCGTGCCATGATCACAACTCAAAGCTCGATCCCTCGGCAGTCATGGCAACAGACGGGGCCGGCTTAGCTGTCATGGAAATGTGCTCTTCGTGGAACGGGGGAGTCACCACTGGACTGCCTATAGCCATCAGGCACCCAAAAAGGCGGAATTGCTTAAATCGGCATCTGCTCACATCTCTTTCGGTCACATAACCTTCGTTCACGATATCTTATCTGGTCGCCAGAAAACACAAACGGTGCATCAGAGCACCGTCACGGAGCGGTGCCGTATTCGACACTCTCTGAGACTGCGCACGACGCGTCGTGGTCAAGGTTTTTCCCTGACAGCGACGACCGGTGTGTTTCGGTGAATGTTTGTTTTTTGGGAGCTCAGCTCTAAGATGTTCACTGGTTGAGCTCATGGTTGTCTGGACTGTTCCGACTTACACTCCAACCGTTCGACGCCAGTCCGCACAACCCATTCGGATGGCCATCAACTACAGCACGCTGATACGCTGAGTAGATGAGCTACATTACGCCACACAGACACACGGACACGCGCGCGTGTGGGGCATGCCACTGACACATTCATACCCACAAACTCCCGCCCCTGAGGTAGGTACACACACACCTCCACAAATGCGCTCGGAGTTGCACTCCAAGTTGACGTCACCTTTTCACAGTAGAAGCACTGCAGGACTCGCAATGGCTCTGCCAAACCGTGCAACAAATATTGGATAGCCTGACCAGTTATGTTGCTGACAAAGGACAGCTGCACATTCCTACAGGGATGAACAGGAGATGAGGGCATGATAGGCGAGGAGAGGGGGTGAAGTGGAGGGAGGGAGGAATGGTTCGGGAAGGAGTGGAGTGGAGTGGAGTGGCTGCCGCAGTGCACAAGCGCTAAGCCGGTGGCCAGCCTAGTGTAGGCCATGGGTAGCAGAGGCCACATGACACACTGTACACGGCATGCACCACGCTTGTTCTGGGACGCTTGCTCTGGGCGCTGCTCACACACACATGCATAGTGTTGCTGCTCTCGGTGGCGTGGTAGTTGCCCACTCCGCATTGCGGAGCCCCCTGCCCAAATATCCTTTCTGGCCTATGGTATGTGTGTGCGTGCACGCGTATTGGCCGGTGGGTCTGCAGGGTGGTGTATGAAAGCTTGCTCATGCCCACCCTTTGTCTGTTTAGGACGAGGGTGTTATCCTGGAGCCTTGTGTGTGGGCTACTGGTGCCAGCCCCAGCCCCGCCCCCGCTTTCCGGGATGGAATGTGGGGAGCGGTGGGGCACATGTGCATTCAATGTGTGTCTTGTTGCTCTGGGGTGGGGTACTTAGGGCAGGAGCCGTGGTGTGTTAGCGGCATGATGTCCATATTGGCGGTAGCTTGCTCCATGGGTGCGGGGCTTGGCTGCAGGGCTCGGAAACTGAATGCATGGTTTGCAATGCTAGTGCTGTAGGATCGCGTAGGTGTTGAATCTCGCAGCCAGGGGATGACTGGAACATGATTGCGCCAGCCATCCAACCAAAGAGCTGGGCCAAAAGGGGGGAATAAGGTGAACAATGCTTAGCAGGACACACTGCAACCAACAAACCAGCTGAGGATTAGTGCCGTAGGCTAGAGGTGGTCATCATTAATGCCTGATGGCTTAATGCCTGCAACGTGATTGGGCCGAGTCTGTATCGCTCACGCAGCTCGCTCAAGAATTGCAGCAGGCGCCCTAGATTGGTTAATCTGCTAGCTCTCTCGGTACCCAAGCCCCCAATATGACTATACGCCTGTTTCAAATGTGTCCTTGTTGATCGCAAGGACAAGATCCCCGCAGCTCGTCCCAAAGGTGTGAATTCGGAATGTGCCAACCAAGCAATAATTAGCGCTTCATGTATGTGACAGCCCCATCATAGACATACTTACTATCAGTGATCACCCGAAGGGGATGCAATGCTCAAGGCTGTGATACATACCATCATCTCTGCTGTTGTTTGTTTGTACTGCCACCCCCCCCAAAGGGAGGGCGACATCGCAAGGGTTCATTGGACCAAACCACACACCCAAGCCTACAAAGCCCATCCCCGGCGCTTCCTCTGAAAAAGAGCCGTCTGTGTAGACCTCTAGGACGTGGTGCAAGAGACCCCTCTCTCAGAACTCCCGTTTGCAGCCCATGCCGTTTCTTACTTGCCTTGTCCCAGTGCATGGGGCAAATCATGTGGGGATCTGGGTGAGCTCCCCCTGCCCACAGTTGGCCGCTGACCCTGGGTCGACCGGAATTCCTCCATCAGCCAGCCAGCCCTCTACTATCCTATCCTGAACCCAGGGTAGGGGAGGTTCCGGCGGCCACAGGGGTTCGGGCAAGTGGACAGCAATGACAGGAGAGTTCTAACCTCACCAGACCCGTGCCCCACAACAGCAACCGCAACAGAGGCTGTTCCATGAAGACTGGTGGGTTGCCCTGATAGTACCACCGGTGTATCGTGTGACCTGCTTGTTGGTTGAGGTCAGTTCTGGGGGGGGTGCGTTGTGGGCATGAGAGGGAAATGGGGGTGGGGGGCAACGGGGGAGCGCATTTTTGTGGGTGAGAGTGGAAAGTGTGTTTCACTGCGCACAATCGCAGCATTCTGCCTCATGGCGTGGCGCGGCGTGGCGTGGCGTGGCGGGGAGGGCACTAATAGGGAGGTGGAAGACCTGAGTTCGTTGAGGCCACCAAGGGCGAAGATCCCTCGGTCGTCCACACGCGCGTTCGTCGACAAAATGAATGTGATCAGCTTCGGGCAGCATCCGGCGATATTGAGCATTGTATTGCTGGACACCGATAAGCATCGTGACAGTTGCAGGTGGGAGAGAGACTGCCAGGGGCGATTGGAGCTGCTGATGCGATGGAAGTGGACGGCCTGAATGCGCGGGGAAGAAGCGATCGAGGCGCAGGCGACGTCCGCGAGAGCCAGAAGGAAGTACGCATCAGAGAGAAGATATGGGGGGAACATGGACGATTGCTTTCAAAAATGGATACGAAGGTGACTTTGGCCCTTCCTCGGGCTGTTCTTGATTTGGAGGGGGGCTATCTCCTTCCTAGCGCCTCCTAAGCCAACCCCAGGACTGTGTTCGAAGACAGGTGGGAGGGGCGGCAAAGGGCGCTTTCATGACCTGGATGATGCTTTAAAAGCGGGGAGGGGGGCGAGGGGACCCAGGGGAATGGGGCCACGGGGGTGGGGCTCAAGGGGGTGCGGGTCCCTCCTGTTCTGATCAGCTCTTCTTGATTACGACGCAATCAATTGTGTTCCAACGGAAGAAGAATACAATTCGAAAACAAAAGAAGGATCTGTTGCACGGGCCGTGGCAGCGATCAGGCACTCAATATGACTTTCGTCGTTTGGTGGGGCTTCGTTGGATTTGGAGGCCGGGGCAGCGGAGTTCGTAGTTGTGGCCTGCGCATAACATGGGGGATCCGCGGGAATCTGGGGATTCTGCTTTGTGCACAGAGCAGCCCTGCAGTCGCGCATCAGAGCAAGGGGAGAGGTGGGGTCCTGTGCGTCTGTCGCTATCAGCAGACCCCGACCGCCAACCTGGATCCCAATGAGGGAAACGCAGGAAGACCCAAAATTCTATTGCCTTCGGCAAGTCCACCTCGCAGAGAATCTACCCCGAGCAACACACACCCAAAATAGGGTGGAAACTACATAAATACGGGCTAAAACATGCTTTACATACCTTCGATGATCATTTTAGGTGATCACGGTATCAAAGAAACAAGTTTCGAAAACTTCGATTTTTGAGCAGATTAGGGTGAAAAACTGCATAAGCAGGTTGTGTACCAATCCCTTGGGAGCCCCCCCACCCCCCCCGGACCTAATACCCAAATAGGGTGAAAAACATGTACATACGGCCTAAAACATGCTTTACATACCTTGGATGATCATTTTAGGTGATCACAATATCAGAAAAATAAGTTTCAAAAACTTCCATTTTTGCGCTGTCCAGGGTGAAAAACTGCATAAGCATATTGTGTACCAATCCCTTGGGAGACCCGCCCCCCCCCCCCCCCCGGACCTAATACCCAAATAGGGCGAGAAACACGTAAATACGGCCTAAAACATGCTTTAAATACCTTGGATGGTCATTTTGGGTGGTCACAATATCAAAAAAACAAGTTTCAAGAACTTCGATTTTTGAGCTGTCCAGGGTGAAAAACTGCATAAGCAGGTTGTGTACCAATCCCTTGGGAGACCCGCCCCCCCCCCCCGGACCTAATACCCAAATAGGGTGAAAAGCGTGTAAATACGGCCTAAAACATGCTTTACATACCTTGGATGGTCATTTTGGGTGGTCACAATATCAAAAAAACAAGTTTCGAAAACTTCGATTTTTGAGCTGCCCAGGGTGAAAAACTGCATAAGCAGGTTGTGTACCGGCCCATTCACTAGGCCATTATTGGTAGAAACAGCTATTTCGCGTAGTTGGCACGGGCATTTGACGGGCCCTCGGCACAGCTACAGACCGCAAAAAAACGTCCTTTCATATCCTAGTAGGCATATACTGTCACAATCTCCCCACTCGCACACCTCGGGGCGGGTACCATGGGGTCACCAAGGTCGCCAAAACCGCCAACATACCAAAAATGGATGAAAAGTGCATAAACTGCATAAGCGCTCGTCCCACTCCACCCCATACAAACCCCATGGAGTCGGGACCCGGAAACACTTTTTCGGCTCAAAATCGAAAAAAACCAAAAGATTCATGATTTTCGACCCAAAAAAAGGGGGGGTCATTTTTTCGACATTTTTGACCCCCCCCCACCCCCCCCCCCCACCCCCCACCCACCTCCCCCAAAACCTCAAAAAAGTGGGTTTCAAGTGGGGGGGGTCTGGGGGGGTCCGGACCAAAAACTCATTGGGGGATGCGTTTCTTGGACAAAAAAATGATTTTACAAGGGGTTAAACTAACAATTCAACCCCTTGGGGTAGGGTACGCGAATAGCCCCAAAAAGGCCAAAATGGGGGGGTATGTGGCGTTTTTCCCTATATACGCCTGCCTGGCTTTGATCTAACAACCTCTGCGAGGTGATTCTATTGCCGTCGGCAAGTCCACCTCGCAGAGAATCTACCCCAAGCCACACACACCCTAAATAGGGTAAAAACTACATAAATAGGGCCTAAAAAATGCTTTACATACCTTGGATGGTCATTTTAAGTGGTGACAATATAAAAAAAACAAGTTTCGAAAACTTCGATTTTTGAGCTGCCCGGGGTGAAAAATTGCATAAGCAAGTTGTGTACCAATCCCTTGGGAGCCCCCCCCCCCCCCGAACCTAATACCCAAATAGGGTGAAAAACATGTAAATACGGCCTAAAACATGCTTTACATACCGTGGATGATAATTTTAAGTGGTGACAATATCTAAAAAACAAGTTTCGAAAACTTCGATTTTTAAGCTGCCCAGGTTGAAAAACTGCATAAGCAGGTTGTGTACCAATCCTTTGGGAGACCCCCCCCCCCCGGACCTAATACCCAAATAGGATGAAAAACATGTAAAATTCACCCTAAAACATGCGTTACATACCTTGGATGGTCATTTTAGGTGATCACAATATCATAAAAACCAGTTTTGAAAACTTCGATTTTTGAGCAGATTAGGGTGAAAAACTGCATAAGCAGGTTGTGTACCAATCCCTTGGGAGCCCCCCCCCCCCCCCCCCCCCGGACCTAATACCCAAATAGGGTGAAAAACACGTAAATACGGCCTAAAACATGCTTTACATACCTTGGATGGTCATTTCAGGTGGTCACAATATCAAAAAAACAAGTTTCAAAAACTTCGATTTTTGAGCTCTACATGGGGAAAAACTGCATAAGCAGGTTGTGCGCCGGCCCATTCACTAGGCCATTATTGGTGGAGACAGTCATTTCGCGTCTTTGGCACGGGTTGTGAACGGCCCTAGGTAAGGCTAGAGACTGCAAAAAACGTCCTTCCGTATCCTAGTAGGCATATACTGTCACAACATCCCCACTCACACCCCTCAAAGTGGATACCACGGGGTCACCAAGGTTGCCAAAACCGCCAACATACCAAAAATGGCTGAAAAGTGCATAAACCGCAGAAGCGCTCGTCCCACTCCGCCCCATACAAACCCTATGGAGTCGGGACCCGGAAACACTTTTTCGGCTCAAAATCGAAAAAAACCAAAAGATTCATGATTTTCAACCAAAAAAAAGGGGGGGGTCATTTTTTCGACATTTTTGACCCCCCCCCCCCCCCCCCCCCCCACCTCCCTCAAAACCTCAAAAAAGTGGGTTTCAAGTGGGGGGGGGTCTGGGGGGGTCCGGACCAAAAACTCATTGGGGGATGCGTTTATTGGACAAAATAATGATTTTACAAGGGGTTAAACTAACAATTCAACCCCTTGGGGTAGGGTACGCGAATAGCCCCAAAAAGGCCAAAATGGGGGGGTATGTGGCGTTTTCCCCATATATACGCCTGCCTGGCTTTGATCTAACAACCTCTGCGAGGTGATTCTATTGCCTTCGGCAAGTCCACCTCGCAGAGAATCTACCCCGAGCAACACACACCCAAAATAGGGTGGAAACTACATAAATACGGGCTAAAAACATGCTTTACATACCTTGGATGATCATTTTAGGTGATCACGGTATCAAAGAAACAAGTTTCGAAAACTTCGATTTTTGAGCTGCCTAGGGTGAAAGACTGCATAAGCAGGTTGTGTACCAATCCCTTGGGAGCCCCCCCACCCCCCCGGACCTAATACCCAAATAGGGTGAA
This sequence comes from Eutreptiella sp. 'Long Island Sound 2002', assembly GCA_964036045.1. NCBI lineage: Eukaryota > Euglenozoa > Euglenophyceae > Eutreptiales > Eutreptiaceae > Eutreptiella > Eutreptiella sp. 'Long Island Sound 2002'. Next base: position 73,078,324 of record OZ038386.1, read on the forward strand.
AAACATGTAAATACGGCCTAAAACATGCTTTACATACCTTGGATGGTCATTTTAGGTGGTCACAATATCAAAAAAACAAGTTTCAAAAACTTCGATTTTTGAGCTGCCTAGGGTGAAAAGCTGCATAAGCAGGTTGTGTACCAATCCCCTAGGAGACCCCCCCCCCCCCCGGACCTGATCCCCAAATAGGGTGAAAAACACGTAAATACGGCCTAAAACATGCTTTACATACCTTGGATGATCATTTTAGGTGATCACGGTGTCAAAGAAACAAGTTTCGAAAACTTCGATTTTTGAGCTGCCTAGGGTGAAAGACTGCATAAGCAGGTTGTGTACCAATCCCTTGGGAGCCCCTGAAGGAACTCTGGGCTATGGTGCGTGAGCACAAGACGCGATCAGCACAAAGCGGAGAAAGAAATGTGGCTCGTCAGTGGCCTATAAGACCATAGGTACCTTTCTGTCAACAAGGACGCAAAGATGCCAGTGGACGGACCACTGAAAAAGCGAACCGCAGTGAGGACGCGGCGGTACGTACAAGACCATCGCTATGCAGGCCTCACCGGATCAATCAGTCAACCTGTCACTGAGTTCACATACAACAGGAAACGCCAGAGACCCCTCCCCCCGGGGCCGAGGCCCCAAACGGATTGATGTCGACGGATCCAGCAATGGGGTAAGGTAAGAGAGGATGGGAAAATCATGGCACCAGTCGGCGCAAAACTGGCTGCACGGCCCAGCATGTGGCATGTGCCACGAGGCATATGCCTGGTCAGACCAAACTGTCTGGCCCTGTAGCCATCTGTGTAGCCTGAAAAATAGGGTATCTCGTGTGCACGGTAAAATATACGTGGCATGGCAGCACCATTGGAGTGTGCTGTCAACGTCCCATGGTGTCCTGCTGATGACGCGTGGCACCGCCGAGTGCAGTGCGCGCAAAACAGTACTTCTGCTGTACCCTGATAGTATAGCTAGCTGCGACCAGGATGTGAGGCTCAGCAGGCAACCCAGCCAGGTGTGAAGGAAGGGATGCACATTCAAAACTGCACTAACAATGATACCAGAAATATGCTTATGGGCATGTGTTGTCGGTGTTTGCATGGTTACGGTGTATTTCAGGTGCCAGTCTGATGTCAGGCCCGCAGGTTGTGCATAAATAAGTGGTGGGTGTGTTCCTTTGAGGTGTGTGGTCATGCCCATGGCAGTTAAGCTCATGCTCATGCATGTCCCCTTGCAACTCCTGTTGTCGACCGTCATGCAGTCACACAAGACAGGGAGCGTCCAGACCTCTGACAGGGTGTTGCATACCTGCTGCATTTCGCTTTTGGCTGTGGGTCCACGTGCACCCATTACCACATTATCTCTGAACTGTGCTAACGAAATGGTGTTTCCCCGTGGTGTCGACCACAGCGGGTGTCCGCGGGGAGAGAAGGAAAGGTTCCCGAGTCTACGCATAAGGTCAACCCTGGTCTTGGCGCCCCATACTGAACGCAAATCGGCGCTTTGCGCGCTGAATGGTCCGCCCATCGGTATTGCACCCGTGCGTGACCATATTTGACCCGATGCTTGTGTGTATGTGTCTGTGAGGAGGGAGAAATATACCAGATTCTCGAGGTCCCTGTGTGCGATGTAGTGGAAACGGCTCGACGTCCCTTTGCCCGCACGATCCAGTTTTTTGTTATCCCTGTGGATTGACCAAACCAGTTCCTGGGCGTTCCAGCGACGCCTCGCTGCTAACCATTTAACTGATGCACCTAGATCGGACATGACGGAGGCTGGTGTGACATTGTTGCCCCCCCACCCCCCCGGAGCTAATACCCAAATAGGGTGAAAAACATGTAAATACGGCCTAAAACATGCTTTACATACCTTGGATGGTCATTTTAGGTGGTCACAATATCAAAAAAACCAGTTTTGAAAACTTCGATTTTTGAGCTGCCCGGGGTGAAAAACTGCATAAACAGGTTGTGTACCAATCCCTTGGAAGCCCCCCCCCCCCCCCCCCCGGACCTGATCCCCAAATAGGGTGAGAAACACGTAAATACGGCCTAAAACATGCTTTACATACCTTGGATGGTCATTTTGGGTGGTCGGAATATCAAAAAAAACAAGTTTCGAAAACTTCGATTTTTGAGCTGCCCAGGAGCTGCTCCTAGGGGATTGGTACACAACCTGCTTATGCAGTTTTTCACCCCGGACAGATCAAAAATGGAAGTTTTTGAAACTTGTTTTTTTGATTCCATGACCACTTAAAATGACCATCCAAGGTATGTAAAGCATGTTTTAGGCCAAATGTACATGTTTTTCACCCTATTTGGGTATTAGGTCTGGGGGGGGGGGGTCTCCCAAGGGATTGGTACACAACCTGCTTATGCAGTCTTTCACCCTACATAGCTTGGATGGTCATTTCAGGTGGTCACAATATCTAAAAAACAAGTTTCGAAAACTTCGATTTTTGAGCTGCCCAGGGTGAAAAACGGCATAAGCATGTTGTGTACCAATCCCTTGGGAGCCCCCCCCCCCCCCCCCGGACCTAATACCCAAATAGGGTGAAAAACACGTAAATACGGCCTAAAACATGCTTTACATAGCTTGGATGGTCATTTTAAGTGGTCATGGAATCAAAAAAACAAGTTTGAAAAACTTCCATTTTTGAGCTGTCCGGGGTGAAAAACTGCATAAGCAGGTTGTGTACCAATCCCTTGGGAGACCCCCCCCCCCCCGGACCTAATACCCAAATAGGGTAAAAAACACGTAAATACGGCCTAAAACATGCTTTACATACCTTGGATGGTCATTTCAGGTGGTCACAATATCAAAAAAACAAGGTTCAAAAACTTCGATTTTTGAGCTCTACATGGGGAAAAACTGCATAAGCAGGTTGTGTACCGGCCCATTCACTAGGCCATTATTGGTAGAAACAGTCATTTCGCGTCTTTGGCACGGGTTGTGAACGGCCCTAGGCAAGGCTAGAGACTGCAAAAAACGTCCTTCCGTATCCTAGTAGGCATATACTGTCACAACATCCCCACTCACACCCCTCAAAGTGGATACCACGGGGTCACCGAGGTCGCCAAAACCGCCAACATAGCAAAAATGGCTGAAAAGTGCATAAACCGCATAAGCGCTCGTCCCACTCCGCCCCATACAAACCCCATAGAGTCGGGACCCGGAAACACTTTTTCGGCTCAAAATCGAAAAAACCAAAAGATTCATGATTTTCAACCCAAAAAAGGGGGGGGTCATTTTTTTCGACATTTTTGATCCCCCCCCCACCCCCCCCCCCCCACCCACCCCCAGCCCCCCCTCAAAGGCTCCAAAAAGTGGGTTTCAAGTGGGGGGGTCTGGGGGGGTCCGGACCAAAAACTCATTGGGGGATGCATTTATTGGACAAAATAATGATTTTACAAGGGGTTAAACTAACAATTCAACCCCCTGGGGTAGGGTACGCGAATAGGCCCAAAAAGGCCAAAATGGGGGGGTATGTGGCGTTTTCCCCATATATATGCCTGCCTGGCTTTGATCTAACAACCTCTGCGAGGTGATTCTGAGTATTTTGAGTATAGACACATAGGGTCGAACAAAAAAATTCTATTGCCTTCGGCAGTGCACCTCGAAGAGAGGCTGACCGTCAGCCAATCAGTCAGTTAGACAGGCCAGCAGTTAGTCAGACAGAAACACACACTCTGCATTTTTTGTCAGCAGCAGACACGGGTACAAGTAGTGGGGAGAACAACTAGTCTCATGATTGGTAGTGGCCGAGTGGTAATGCAGGCGGCCGCAGACTTTTTGGTCGGCGGTTCAAACCCCGGTGCGGTCAATACGGCAGCGGCGCCGCCGCCTGCGTCTACGGACCAGGATTCGAACCGCCGACCTAAAACTGTGCAGTCGACTGTGTTACCATTCGACCGGGGGGGAATATGACATAACTGTGTGTCCCATTGCTTGGAGCCTTCTCAGCGAAAACTTTTGAGCCCCCCCCACCACCCCCCCCCCCACCCCCCCTCAAAAAAGTGTTATCCAGTTTTAGGGGATAGAGGCCTCAGAACCAAAAAATCCATTGGGGGATTGTCTTATTGGGCAAAATAATGATTTTACAAGGGGTTGGACATCCAATATCATGCCTTGGGGTATGCTACACGAATGACCCCAAAAAAGTGGGGTATACGACGCCCGCGCCTGCGCTTGATCTAACAACCTCTCTTCGAGGTGATTTCCCCCTGCCGTATGCCTAAAACCAAATCTCCGGCGCCTGTGGTGCCCACAAAACCCATTGTTGTGTAACACCATTTTGGGGTCTGTAGAGGGGGGGGGGGGTCGGGTCCTGACCAGGAGCAGCCCCCGTGGTGTGTGTGTGTGTGTGTGTGTGTGTGTGTGTGTGTGTGTGTGACGCCAAAATCTTTCAAATCATGCACAAACTGCGAGGTTCAACATCTAATACCTACCGCTAAGCAACCAAACCATATGTTCTGATGTTCTGGTGCCCCGTTGACAGGCAGCTGGGAACCAGGTTAAGGGCACTGGCAAACATGCAACAA